>JBCAUI010508117.1:0-12760 GCA_038406195.1 Haplosyllis anthogorgicola | reverse complement strand
ATAGGAAACTCAATTCTCAATACTCTAGACTCAATCTGAATACTCAATAAATTGGCTACGACGTTTGGGATCCCTGTCTCTGTCCAAGGACAGATCACGCTCCCTGGGATCAAAAGCGCTCCATTAAATTTAAGTTTTGCCTGAACTTTTAAATAAAACTTTAAGTAGAATTGAAAGGCAATCAAGTGTCACAGTTGAATGCACAGGGGAACTTTTAGTGCAGGCCTGGCTTGGGAGTTAAGGGGCCAATCAAAACAATCAGTGCGGTGTTACAGATTGGGTTTCCTCCATGATTTCTGGTAATGCTGCAACTGAGAACTATGAAACATAAGCGAAGGAGCCTGTCAGCGGCCATAGAGGTCAAACAATGCTGGGAATCTAAGTACTCCGGCAAAGGGGCTCTTTTCCCGATGAGAAACTTCACTGGTCGCGTATACACTTGGTTTGACCTCCCATTACAGCGGACCTGGAGCAATTGGTTTCTAAACGCTATTGTGTTGACCATTTCAGCAGTGTCACCAGTAGCAGATCTGGGGGTGGGTTTTAGGGGCCTGGCCCCCCTAGCCCCTGTTGAACCATGTTTGGCCGCCCTTTTGCATGTTTGGCCGCCCTTTTGCCCCCACCCACCCACCCCCCCCCCCCCGAACAAATTTCTAGATCCGCTACTGATCACGGGTTGACGGAACGATAGCAGCCAGCATCAATGCAGGAATCGTTCCTGGCTCTTAGACTATCAGCCATTTATGAAGAAAATCCCATTAACGATTGAAATCGAGTTATCCAGTCAAATGTAAGAAGAACAGGTGCAAATGGGTTGTTTGAAAAGGTCCAAGTTGCGTACAATTTTTCTCAAAGAAGTTATGATGAGTTTAAATTTTATTCAAGAATTTTCTTTCTTTTAGTTGGAATGGAGTTTTGGAAACAGTTGTGTCTTGAGCATGGGATCAGTCCAGGTAAGTTGATTTATTTCTCATACATGTATTTGTTTCACGTCGACACAAGCACCAGTGCAGTACATTCATGCCAACATTTTATTTGCAGAGGGTATCCTAGAAGAATATGCGACAGAGGGTACGGACAGAAAAGATGTTTTCTTTTATCAAGTAAGCCATGTGATTTTCCTCCAATCGGACATTTCATAGCAGGGGTGTATACGGCCATATTTATTATAGTTCGGGAGTTTTTAGATCTTCAGAAGGTTGAGTCCTGGCTGGGAAGTAAAAAGCTGTAAACCGCCTTTGATAAACCTTAAGTATACCAAGTGTAATAACATACAGTGGTCCCCGGTTATATCGATAAATTTGGCGACATAAAATTGTATCGATATAAGAAGAACAAATATCTACATATTTTAATTTGCCTGACTGCAAGAGATTGTATCGATATATGCGGGATATTGATATAAGCAGGGACGAATGTAACATGTTCCTTGGTTTCAGAGATGTGGAGTGACAGTAGTATATTGTCGTTTATTTGGATTGATATGTAATTATATGATTTTAGGCTGACGATGAACACTACATACCCCGTGCCGTACTCTTAGACTTGGAACCTCGTGTTATCAACACCATAAAGAACTCGCCATATGCAAATCTGTACAACCCAGAGAATATTTACGTATCCAAAGAAGGAGGTGGTGCAGGAAATAACTGGGCAAGCGGTTTTCATTCGGTAAGGTGACATTTTGTACAAATTTGACAAATAAGGCAAATTAGCCAAATTTATGGGAAAGTGTCAGAAATAACAATACGTACGATGTTATTTTGCCAAAAAAAAATTGTGGCTATTACGATAGAAAATTTTAATACTGATTTATGTTGGAAGAATGTGTAAATTTGCATCGATTTTTCTTAACATTGCAGGGAGAGCAGCTGTATGAAGATGTATTTGATATAATCGATAGAGAAGCAGATGGCAGTGATAGTCTTGAGGTAAAGATTATTAGTAACATATAATTGCTGTACAGAGATTCAGTAGTTGTCAACAAATGCTGGATTTTTTGCTAAGGTTAGATTTGTTTATTTGTTGTATTACTTTTTATGAAACAAATGCTAGAGAGTGGCGATCGCAAAGAATTGACTTTGCTAAAAATTAAAATTTTCTTTTTGAACTAAGGCAATGTGAAATCACGATCTTGTATTATTTGGGCTCTGATTCAATTTTGGTTTATTTGACATTGTTGGCATTCAGTTTAAATAATGTGTATTGCAGGGTTTTGTATTATGTCACTCAATCGCAGGAGGCACAGGATCTGGTATGGGATCGTATATGTTGGAGAAACTCAATGACAGGTAAGGGAGTTATTGTATTGCCTTTTTAGTTTATTTAGAGTTGTAATGTTTACAGACTCTCCTCACTAGCAGCAGCTTTAATAGTTTGATAGATCATATCACCTTAGCTGATGTTGGGTTCCCATTCACGCTCACGCTGGGAAGAACCTTTTGGTTAGGTGTTTAGGCTTTCTCAGGTAGAAGTATAACATAGACATACTTTTCCTGCGTATGCTACGTATCTGCATACAATATAAAACAAAGCAAAGTGTGTTGAGACAAATTAAAACAGACTGCACTTAAACTTTACTGTAGTTTATCTTTGGTGACCGTTTAGTTGTGTACAATGTTCACAATTATCATATTTTAGGTTTCCAAAGAAGTTGATTCAAACATACTCCGTATTTCCAAATTTAAGTGAGACTAGTGATGTGGTAGTGCAACCGTATAATTCTGTTTTGACTTTGAAACGTCTAACACAAAATGCAGACTGTGTGGTAGGTAGCAACTTGAATCAATATTGTTTACCATGTACATGTAAACATGTTTCAACTGCACTATTAACATTTAATGCATGTAACTGATGAACTAATACGTCTCTATAATAATTTTTTCTTCATCAAGGTGGTGCTTGATAACACGGCTCTTCATAGAATTGCTGCAGAAAGATTACACATCGAGAACCCGACATTTATGCAAATTAACCAACTAGTAAGTACCAGATTATATTCGCACATGCAGCATGGATTTGGAAGTGTCAGTGTGGGATTCCTCTTACAAATTCCTTATACATTGACACAGTTTCAGCTGGCAAATAAGGTTGAATATTCCTTTCAGGTCTCAACTGTGATGTCAGTCAGTACAACCACATTACGATATCCTGGTTACATGAACAATGATCTGATTGGTTTAATTGCATCACTGATTCCCACACCACGTCTTCACTTCTTAATGACAGGCTACACACCACTCACCACAGATGCACAGGTTGGTAAAATATTTATTTATCATTATCTTGAAAGTTGGTAACAGGTGGACTGTCCGCACCAATTGTTAGAACTTGTAACAGTACACCGGCATAAGCTGTATTTACCAAAATTGAGCAAACGGGCACAAATGATGAGGTGAAAGACGGTGTAATAAATGGTTTACACAGCCCATTCTATACATTTCAATCTATTTGCAGGTACCAAGTGTGCGAAAAACAACGGTATTGGACGTGATGAGGCGATTATTGCAACCTAAAAACATGATGGTCTCAATGCCCGTCCAGAGACAAATAGAACATTGTTATATTTCCATACTTAATATTATACAAGGAGAGGTTGACCCTACCCAGGTACGTTAAAAAGTACCTTTCTTCCAACATATTTACAAAACGATTCTTGAATAAAAGTAGGAACTTGGATAAAAGAATTGTATTTGCTAAAAATATTTTGTCAACTACAGGTTCACAAAAAATATTTTGTCAACTACAGGTTCACAAAAGTCTACAAAGAATTCGAGAACGTAAGTTAGCTCAGTTCATCCCATGGGGACCAGCCAGTATTCAGGTGGCTCTCTCACGGAAGTCCCCATACGTGCAGACAGCCAACAGAGTCAGTGGTCTTATGCTTGCCAATCACACCAGTATATCAGGGGTAAGCTCTGCTTTACACTTATTTTTGCTTCGTTAATTGGAATTCATTGAATATTTCTGCTTCCTTTCATTTGCAGTTTATTCAGAAGTAATCCGTACAAAAATGTACGAAAGGAAGGGTAAAACATTGCTATTTCGTTTTCCTTTTCAGTTATTTGAAAGAAGTTGCAAACAGTTTGACAAGCTGAGGGGAAGACAGGCTTTCTTGGATCAATTTAAGAAATTTAGCATGTTTAGTGATAGCCTGGATGAGTTTGATAATTCACGAGAAGTAGTGCAACAACTGATAGATGAATATCATGCTGCCACGAAACCGGACTATATCACTTGGAACACTCCACAGGTATATTTTTGTCTTAGTTATGTTGAATACATGCATGTGTACACACGATTAGAACAATAGTGGGTAATAGATTTATCAACACGTCATTATCCAGGATTGTGTTTCTGCAGAACACTGAAAAGAGCCATTTTCTTAAATGAACAGCATAGGTACTTAACATAGATCTTTTCACAAAAATTTGCAACAAGCACAACAGTACAAGCACAACCTTTGCTAATATAAATTTATCTACAGTCTGTATGTACAATGTTTACATGTACTTTTGTCTTGACCAAGATTCACTTGTTTCTTTTTAGGCCTCTGGATCCTCATGATAGCGGTCTCGATCTTTTATGGAACGGCCTCCAACCAAAACCGAAATTATTTTAAGTGCTTAAGAACACATAGATACTGCACTCTCGTGGCGAATTTCACTACACAAAAAACATGTACTAAGGAGAACCAGAAAGCCAGTTTCTTGAAATTAAGATTCTTGGGAGAGTGACCTTCGGGCTAAAAGCAGAAAGGAAGTCAGAAGGATCTGGTATATTGTATTGTCGCTGATTAATTTTGGTATTTTCTTAGTTAATTCAAGGAAATATTGTACAGGCACAACTACATTTACTTATATTATGTAAAATCGAAATCATTTTGTTACCAATGAAAGTCTGTTTAATTTAAATTCAGCGTTCTACTGTTGTATTTATGTATATACTTTAACATATCTTGTACATTTTCAAATAAAAAAAACGAAGTATAGTTTTAATACTTTTGTCTTTATTGCAACATTCATAATCGACATTGTTCATTCAGACCACATGTAAGGCAACCCAGTAGCTACTACAGGTCGAACTCATTTTTGAGCATCTGCATTTATAAATATTCTGCTCGCATGTGATGAGAAAATCTATGGATACTTTTGTCGGAATATAATGTAATCCCATTTTGATTCACATCGTTAAATTAACGAATGATGCATACCATATTTCTTTGAATTAAGGCACACTTACCTATGTTTCAAAGAACAATATCTTCCAAAAATAAAATACCTTCAACTCACGGAATCAGTTTCTGCATTAATTTCATATATTAGTGTTATATTTTTAAGGAAGCTGCTGAAACAATTGTCAGGGCACCTGTTGCCTAAATTCGGTACAATACATTATCATTTAGCATGAACAGTGAACTCGGGCAACGGCTTCTTTCTAAACTTAACGGCAAGTTATATTGCATGGGATGCGGTATCTTCATGTGGGCGAACCACATTGTTTCGATATCCACTTGCCTGTCTTGTCTGAATACTTCACTTTGTAGAGCTACATTCTATCTGAGTAAATTCAAAGTATGGTCGAACTTTTGACAAAGACAAGGCAGGAAAGCGAATACTTTTACTTTTGTTCACATGTACACATATACTCCATGAAAAGTTTAGCATGTTCAGGTATTCCTGGTTAGTTAAATTAGCAATTTTACTTATTCCTTTAACTGTAACCTTTTTATTAATAGAATATCAGCAGCGGAATCAAAACTGCATTGGCAGTGAAATACATCGACCAGTTTAAAAAGCAAACTTTAATCAGCACATGTAGTTTACATAAAACACCTACATAATATTAGCTATTAGTTATAATGATAACGTTTTGTGCAATAATAGGGAAAAGTCCGCACAGCAGTCCTTTCATTTCTCTTTAAAATCACAGAATTACAGTTCCTAACATTAGTCAACAACATAAAAAAATTGCATTGGTTATGGACATGTGTAATTGTATAGCCTTAAACACGTTTGCATTTGAAACTACAGCCTATACCAAAGAAACAATTTTAGCGCCTATATTATTTGAATAGTGGTTTCATCACGTATATGCTCACATCTCGACGAAAGTTGGCAGCTTAAATGTTTTCCATTAAATATACATGTATATGTATATTAGTTTAAGCTATAATAGAGCTTGTTTGCACTGCACTTAACTGTGCAGTTCTCTTATGAAGAGAATATAAAACGTATATTGGATAATTTCAAGTATGCAGTGGCAGAGGATTCATACATATCATGGTTTGCACAGTACAGTAGAACTTGTCTTGAGCAACACTGAACATTGTATGCAGAGTAAGGTGTCGTAAAAAGACATGACATCGTTCAAGACAGGTGTCGCTCAAGACAAGTTCCACTGTTTGTAACAAATCTCCCAGGTTTCCATTGATGGCACAGAGTATACAATTGCATAAAGTATTCATGTATATTGTCATATTGGTTACACAGATTCTATTCAATCCCAAAGGTACTCGTCTCTTCCACAGCTATGGAAAGTTTTTCGAAGAGCATCTCAAATGAGGTGTAGGGTGGCAAGTCAAGTCGGTTAAAACAAGTGTGTGCTCTGAAATTATATCAAAATACGGTAAGACAAATGAAGGCTGCGTATCGGATTATCGGTTGCGTTTATGAATAAAATTAGATAGGCAATAATTTTCTGTTAATAAATGAATTTAATAAATAAATAAATAAATTTATATTTCAACACTCCAATTGATAATATGTTGCCTACCTTGGAAGACTAGTTATTCTGCCCCACTTCTCAATACAGAATTTACGTGGTCCAGTGCTTCCTCTGAGAGCAGCAAATCCTTCGTACGGAATACTTGATGTTCCTGTTACAAACTGTAACAACCTCAGTCTTCGTTCGTTATCAAACCTTTCTATAGCCGCCCAGAACCACTGGATCACTGGATGCAGATCATGATAGCCTACAACAAAATCCCCGATATTGTGAATTTAGTTAAACAAATTGATTTTGTTGTGTAGGGCGTGTTTGTTGAACTGAAGCAGTGGTCATTAACCGTGAGAGACTCTTTAGAAATAGCCAAAAATTATTACCAGATCTGTACTCGGTATTTTTCCTCCAATCAACAGCATCTATTTCAGCAGTGCCAGCAATCACAAGTTCCAATTCACTTGCATCAAATATCGACACAAGTCTTGCATCGACGACTTCATGAAAACCCCTCACGAGATTGTCAGTCTGTTCTGTGATGCCTCGTTCTACACGCCACTTCACCATTCGTTCAATGTATTCTTTCTTATTCTTTTCGGTGACCGCAATATTTTTGCCATTCGGTTTTAATTCTCGTTCTGTGAGCTAAAATGTTATAAAATACTTCATTCAGTCAGACAGATTGTCTGCGACTTGCAACTTTGAATACAATAACAACTTTATTTACATGAATTTTTTTCTGCGACTTAAGGAACCATTCAGATAAGCCGTGTAAGTATGTTTCAAAGCTGAATTTATTTTACTCTGTATCTATTGTTAAAAAATAATAAATCTGTGGGCTCACCTGGCCAAACACTTCTTCATCCACGGAAAATGTTAAATCCAATCCCAAATCAGTGATGTCATTATCCTTAATCCACTGTAAACTTTGATGGAATTCAGCATCCAGAGATTCAAGATCACTTAGTCCTGGAGACCTACATGAAACAATTTAGATTCTTTGTCATGTGGTTGTCTCTACTCTCTACTTTTATCGTAACACAAGATATGTAAACGTGAAAAAATTATATCGATTAGCACCATATACTTACACTCTGAGCAATGTTTTGTAGAATGGTCTCGTGAAGAAAGCATCTAATAAATACTGATGAACTAATGCCAAACCAATAACACGTCCTGCAAATCGGAACCTGCAAGTGACCAAGAACAGATACACATTACACAAACATGTATTCCCCCACCCGGGGTCCCAGACTTTTTCAGCACAAACAAGGTATTGTAGATGAATTTATTTTCTCTTACACAAACATGTACCAATAAGTATGGAACTAATGACATTTATTCTTGTCAAGAGCATAGAAAATTAAAAACACATCCTAATTTCTTCGTCACTCATTGATATACATTATTAGATTCCTCAATGAAACAGGTTATCAAATAATTGCGAGGTTTGTTTGTTTGGAACTTACCATTCTTGAGAATTTTCTACAAATGCTGACATAGGTGAAACTTGTACGGTGTAAGTGTCATTCGCTGAATATTCAAATAATCCGTAATATGGGTTGAAGAGTTCTCTGGATAACAGAAAGAAGAATTCTCTGGATGGACCACCATAGTCCAAGCCTTCCTCTCCATAGAATGTTAAGTACAGCTTGCTCTTCTGTAACTCTTTCTTGGAAGTAGCCATTATTTTATTAAAGGAGTCCTCTAGCACATGGTCACGTCTTACAGATAATCTGAAAAATAAAAATAAAAATGTACATGTTAAAGAATTCTAATTATTATTATAGATCTAATATGTAAATGGTATTATATTGTTACAACAGAAACAAAATGAATCTTCATACTTACTTGAGTTTGTTTGGCCCTTGCCCGTAGCCTTTAGATTCACACTTTCTGTAGAAATTTCTCAGTTTTGCCTGGAAGTCTCTCTTGTATGGAGCAGGTACACGTACATTAGCACGCTGTAATGCCGGTGAGGCTTGAGGAGATCCAGATGGACTACCACGCGGGGATGCTCTCTGAGCACCAGTTATCACAATTGGTGGCACATAAGACATAATTTCCTCTTCAAACATACTGAAAACACATCACAAAGTGCATTTGAATTTCAACGTCCAGTGATTACGACTTCTTCTTTGCAACAATAGCCAAGAGAATATTGTGATTTTGTAAACTTTACCAACCTGAGAAGGATGATGAGTTCTACATCAGCAGACATTCTATCAAGTGCCTCGATGCCTTCTGAACGGATAAGATTTATCTTATTTCTCAGCGATTGGTTGGATCCAAGTGTGGCATGCTTCTCTTTGAGTATATCCATAACATTGGGTTGTCTTAGGAATGATATCACTTTCTCGTTGTATGCTGCAAGAAATAGATACAAAATAATTTGTGATAAGTATCTTTACTTTCAATTTTATCACTTTATGAAGGAATGGTGGCTTAGGATTAAAATGATCGAGAGTTATTAGTACCTGTGGGCACATGAGCATTCTCCCTGAGACTGTCTTGTCTGGGCGGTATTCTGTGTGTAAACCTGATTTCATCCTCACCAGCACTGTGACTTCTCTGTCGTGCTGGAGGCCTGTGACTCAAAACATTAGCCTGGAATGCTGGTGCATCAATTGGCAAGCGAGGGTCAATGAACGAGGTTGCTCTCGACCCATGGTCAATGAAGAATGGCTGAAATAACAACAAAATTACGGATAAATATATATTTATATCATAAAACACCTGTTACATTTTAACTGACAGCATGATGGTAAATGAAGATTAATAAATGAAGACTTCTTTAACAAAATTTACAAATATTTTCTTCTTACCTTGCTTGACCTGTCAAACTTCATCTCCCAACCACGGGGTAATTCACTGTTTGTATCGGTAAATGAGTTGAGAAATGCAACTAAATCTCTGTTGTGCATGTACCTCTCAAAGGTTTGAGGGTCACGTCTAATTTTGTTAATCATGTGTTTCAGGGTAGTGTTTCTATTGTAGTCAGCAAGAGCATGCTAAAATGGTACAAAAATGTATTTTTATTTTCAGTAAATTTAGCATTGTAACGAAAATGAAATATATTGTTATTTTCGGTAAACTTACAATGATAGTATTTATTTAAACTGGCTTACATGGTAATTAGGACGAGCAACTACTCACAGCATTATTTTGTAATAAGTTGAAGAGATCTGGTCTTGACAAAAACTTGATTGCCGGGTTGTTCAGGAAGGATCTGTTGTCATGGTGAGTGATGTGAGTAACTGTTGTTTGCGGTTGACCATCTACAATCACAATACATGCCCAGAATGAAACATCATTTTTTCTTCAAACCACACAAAAATCGCTGTAAACAGTACCTAGTTTAGCAGCTGAGAACGAAGAAAAATATATTGGGCTTGAAGAAATGGGAAGTAATGTTCTCTGTGCGGGAGTAACATTGGGTGTTTGCAGAATTATATCGAACTCCAAATGTGAACCATTGTGTCGATATTTTGGTGCAGAAATTATATCGAATTAAGTCATCCATCTACTTGAGATGTTGAATTATCCATGGGCAAATGTCTTCAACTTCCCATTAGGACAAACTATTTTTAAATGGAGACTAATGGTAAAAATAATTCCAACATACCTGTGTTGTCAGCATCGGTTTCGCGTGTTGTCATGGTTCGGCGAATACTCTGGTATCTCTGGTCCAGTTGTTGTCTCTGTTCTATGCTGATGGATGGTGTCCTCTGGGGAATATTTTCGCGCACAGTTGTTGTGGTTGGTCTCTGCCATGTTGTTGTGCGATTATTGTGATCAATGTAAAATACACGTCCATGGCTGTCTATTCGTGCTTCCCATCCTAGAGGAAGAATATGTGTTAGACCCATGACTTGTATCAGATATGTAACAGCTGTCTGATTGAAACTAAGGTATACCTTCTATGCCTCCTATCTGTACCAAGTTGTACTTTACAAATGAATTGTAAACTTGTACTGAAAGCTAAATACACCTTACCTCTTGGAAGAGGGTCTTCCCCGGGTTCCTGTTCTACTACTTGGAATCGTACTCTTCGATCAGCCGCTGCCAAAGAGGGTAGCCTCACTATACCATGACTTGCCGTGGATCCACCTGTAGTTGAGATATAACATGAATTAACAATTAAACACGATGCACTGTCTTCCGGAATCATTTCTTGTAATCAAATCCGAAGCAACTGAAACTAAACGCTTTCCCACGAATAGTTGAGGATACATACAACTGAATACATACAAGCAAAAATTTTCAACAGTACATCCATATTTCTGAATTAGTGCCAGCAAGCAAAACAGAAAGTTCCTCATTTTGAGGAAATTACATAAAATTTGGCTAGAAGTAGACAAAGGTTAGCCAAGACAGGCAGGTGCACATTTCTGTATCAATAAAAGAGCATGTGCGTGGTGCACACAGCACTCGTACTCAACAGCTTATCTAATAATTAATATGCACTGCGGTAATTACAACTTCGCAGCGCGTTTATCAAACCCAAAAAGATTGTAAAATAATAAAAGCAGTTTATCATCTATTTCATCAAAGCTTCATAAAACACTCACCTAGGATCGCAAGACTTTCAAAGATGTGCATAATGCTTTTGAGTATAAACAAATAAATTACGAGATTTTTGTTCCCCACAGTGGGTGATAAACGGGCATAAAGAAAGCCCGTCAGATCTTCTTCATTTCTTCAGATCTACAAATCTTGCGCTTGAGCATCATTTATATGCTGGTAGTTCTGCCGAAAACAAAGTTCTTGACCGCTGTATGCGGGACTAATTACTGATATGATCACGTCATTGGCTGGCTTGTGATCGCTAATTGAATATGTATTAAAAAGTTGCATCCAGAGTGAACATTTGTAATTAAAATTAATGAATATTCATATTTTTATGATAACAGTACTTCACAGTGCACTTGTGTCACTGATAGGAAAACACTGGACTACTTCAATAAGTTGATTAGGTCAGAGTACTGATTGTGACATCACATGTTTTTCCAAGTTTAATGACCTTCTTTTGCGGAACAATTACTTCAATTTTCAATTTAACAGCGATCTGGTTTCTTGCAATATTAATACATTTAAAATATAAACTAACATTATTTCTGCAAGTCCAAGCTGACCAGTAGAAAGATGACGATATTTTCGTACATTTCACTCTGCATTTTGGGTGACGCAAAGTTGCGTTTCGGTTTTACACTCAAACATTGACTGAATTATGCACACGTCAACATCAAGGATTGATTGAAAAGCACTGTTCAGCATTTCGTTCATCTACATGTATAGTTACAAAGTGGCAGCCATAAAAATAGGTCCAGATGAACCTGAGTTCATTTGGCATTATCAAAATACTTAGACAATTTAGATCGCAATATCGCATGGATACAAAGTGTCTGGGATTAAATCTCCAATGTGATCAATGAAAAAAGCACAAAAATGGCTGCCAAACAAGAAATATAAGTGGTATCAATATAATTTTTACAGGAAATAAAGAGGGTATGTAGGTGCATGTGTATAAGATATGAAGTCTCTATGATCGATGGTGTGCTCAGGGTTACTGTGCACAGATGATGACAACAATGATGATGATGATGATGATGATGGACGACAGACACCTCATGATTCAACAGGCTCTTTGGCATGTATGCCAAATGAGCCAAAAATTACATACTGGGCCTCCATCAGCAAATAAATTCCTCCTGGTTTTAACTCTTTAAATCACATTTATAATGAATTTCAGAAAACTGAAAATATAAAAATAGGACCAGATGGACCTGAGCTCATTTGGCATTATCATAAAACTAAGGCAATATAGGTTACAATATCACATGAAGTGTCTAAGATCAAATCCCAAATAAGTGATCTATGAAAAACATAAATATGGTTGCCAAACTGCAAATATAGGTGGCATCAATATAATTTTTATAGGAAATAAAGAGGGTGAAAAGATACATAAAGCTGCCAAATATGAAGTTTGTATCATCAAGTGCATGTCCAGGAGAAAGGTTCAAAGAAAAACACAAATATG
>JBCAUI010508106.1:0-12761 GCA_038406195.1 Haplosyllis anthogorgicola | reverse complement strand
TTATTATTATTATTATTATTATTATTATTATTATTATTATTATTATTATTATTATTATTATTATTATTATTATTTAAATTTTAAATTTTTAAATTTTTTTTCGTAGCTAAGTTAGTAAATATTTGGTCACCAAAAAAGTCTTCAAAAAGTGAAGAAAATGTAATTTTACAAGTAATTTTTTAAACATCCTGAAATACTTATTATCAATATTCAAGCATACTCTGTTGGCACAAATAACACATTTGGGAATAATAATTGCCTAAATGAACGTGTTATCTATCGCGCAGCACTAAATTAACACCGGCGGTATTCCACTAAAGTCATCTGAGATGTAAATTTAATTTTGTATATTGTATATTTTGTATTTTGTATTTTGTATATTGTTGAATAAAATAGAAATGACAGTGTGAAGTCATGGTCTAGTAATCCATCTTATTTTTACCATTTGTTGTGTAACCACTTCTGCCCGCACATAGTCATTATGCCCTTAAAAAGTTCATAGATTAAAACCCTAAATATTTGACACTTAAAATTTACCACCCTACATTATACCGTATGTTTTATATGTTAAATAAATGTCGTTTTAAGAAAACGACAAATTTGAATCGGGAAATCGTCCTTTTTCTTTATTTTGGCTCAAAAATTTCGAGGTAGAAATGATGATAATTTTCCCCTTCGAAACTGAACAAATTTTATTTTCGTTTCGAAAGAAAATAAATGTTACCTTTGTAAAAATAAACAAACCCAGTCAACCAACGTCTTCTGACCGACATACCTTAGTTACATTGGCATCTTCGTCATGGTATTGCGACTTAGTGGGTTCAGTAGGGTGTATGTCAAAGTCAAAGTGTAAATGTTACATGTTTACTACCTAAAAATTCAAGTGTTAAGTGCTGAGTTTGTGACAAATTGACGGTATCCTGACAGTTTCACCTCGTACGTGTAGATTATGACGTCACTGAATGCATTTTCAATGGTTTGACGTCGTTTGTTGCTGACGTAATGGTAACAAGCGTGGTGTTGCATGTTGAGTTGTAAAGGCAACACATGAACGTGCATGAAAATCATTACGCAAAAGACAGATTTACGTTTCACACAGATAAACCTGATCACAAAGTGTCAATTGCCTGACAGGAATTTGTTTACGGATGACACAGATTTACGCTTCATGGTCTTACGCTTAACACGATATTGACTGTAGTACTTGGGCCTTGACCAAGTGTTTAATATTAACATGGGTAACGCATGCTGTCCAACAAAGGATACCAGGCAGAATACGGAAGCCGATGAAGGACAAGAAAACTACCGCTATGAAACGTTAGGAAGAGCCAGAATTAAATATTCAAGAACATCCGAGGAATACGCCACTTTAGGCACAGCTGGACACTTTTGTTTACTTGTTGAGGCCGTTTTAAATGGCGACGACAAAGAGGTGGATTCCCTTATCAAGGCAGGAGCTGCTGTGAATGGTACAGATGAAGATGGGGACACGCCACTTATTAAAGCAGCGTTAAAGGGTCATCATAAATGTGTGGATCTGCTCCTTAAAGCAGGAGCTGATGTGAATGCGTGTGACATATACGGAGACACAGCATTAAAGACGGCAATCATGAACGACCATAGAAAATGCGTGGATGTTATTATTGAAGCAAATGCCTATGAAAAATTAAGTAAATCAAGCGATGAAACGATACTGATGTGGATAGCAGGAAACGGCTACGAAAAGTACGTTGAGTATTTTATTAACTTAGGAGCTGATGTGAACACTACTGGTAAACATAACGCTACAGCGTTAATCAAAGCCGCATCAAATGGACATGATCAATGTGTGAAAGCGTTAATAGATGCAGGAGCTGATTTGAATGTGGCTGATGAAAACGGCTACACAGCATTGATATTAGCCGCTAAGAATAACTCGGAAAAATGTGTGGAAATGTTGATAAACGCGGGAACTGGTGTGAATGCGCAAAATTCACAGGGAGACACAGCTCTAATGAATACAATAAAAGCAGAAGGGTGTGAATGTATAAATTTACTGTTATCATTAGGTGCTAATGTGAACACACAGAATAACATTGGTATCACACCTCTGATGGAAGCAGCAAAGATCAACTCTGTGGAAAAGATTGAGGTCCTGCTAAAGGCAGGAGCAGATGTGAACGCAACTGACTGCAAGCTTAAAAACGCATTGTTTTATTCATTGACGAACAATCACTTTGAAATTACACAGGTACTGATCAAGGCAGGAGCTGATGTGAATAAAATGCGACTATATGGCAGCTCAGCCATAGCGTACATTATCAATAGGTACAAGAAAACCAAGATGGATAAAAGTCGTTCAATCTGGGCATGTATGAAGCTTATTGCTCTTACAGGAGCTGATGTGAATACCAAGGAGCTGAAAAGGTATGCACAGGTAAAAAACGACGTTAAACTGTGCCTAAAACACTTGTGTAGAAAAAATATCAGGAAGCACTTAATGTTGGCATGGCCGAAATCCAATCTTTTTGCGACAGTACCACAGACCAAACTTTCCGGTTCTCTAGCCTCGTATGTACTTTACGAAGATTTCATTGATACATGATTAAAATAAAATTCTCTATTATTGAAGTTGTCATAGTAACTTCCTGGAAATGTCGGAGACATGTAGCCTGTGTTGTCTTTCGTTCGTTTTCCGTTCTTTTCTGCTCCTTTCCGCCACGGATAATGGCTGATGGATTTGAGCGGATACCTATTTTGAGTACTGCAGCATTCCCGAAGGAATATTTTGTTATCTGCATACATCTTAAATAGGTACACTGATGTACAAATCAAAATGCATGAACAGCATTGCTCTCACCTCATGAAACTTTTGAGTGATAATGAAGTTCATTGCTCAATCTTGGCAGATGAGAACGGAAAAGAGCGGAAAAGCAATGAAAACATGCAAAGGCATGTATTTGAATATACAGGTCATCCAACTTAGTTCGAATCATCATGGATGACTTCAAAGAATTCCTGCAAAGCAAATGTTCGAGTTAAACTTTAATTTTTACAACAGAAAATCTGTAGATGCTTTATTTTAAAAGGTTCGAACTAACACGATGTTTGAGTTATCCGTGTTCAAACTAAGCACGAGGACCTGTATTTTCAAACCGCAAAATGCTACCTGGCTCAAAGTTTTCACACAAACAATACATACTCTACTTTTCCTTATGTGAAAGTTGACTTCAGAGGAAATTTCCTCTTACTCTTGTAATGACTTTGACCAATTTATAGTAGACCTCGGCCCGGTTTCATAGTGTTACAACCGCTTACCGGTTTTCTTCATCCAAACAATACTCAGTTTTATTCTGATCTTCGGAAAGTAGCATTTCCTGAGTGGAAAGTTGATCAAAATTCCATAAGAGTAGTCATTGGTCATGCCAGAAACATGGTAATAAAATGAGATCACGTCTTAAGCCACATAAAAAAGATATGCTTTTCTTGAATGCCAATTACAAACTATAGTTGTTTAAAATGTATATATATTCAAATTATACACTGTTTCTGCTAATTTTGCAGAAAATATTTTCATCAATTAAATACTCAAGTGAAAACCAAATAATTGGTTTGTCTTCCTTCCAACCGGTTGTGACAAAATCAAACAAATAAAACCAAATACGAGTACCGGTTCCAAGCTCTAGTTTATAGTGTGAAAATAAGATAAAGAAAAGTAGTGTTCTGAAATTTAGTTGATGTTTGCAATAAAATAAACGTATGAGGTATACTATACTGAGTTACTGGTTTTGGACTATTTGAGAGCGAATAATTACAGAAAAAGATACTTGATCTTCATCTTGAAATGTTAACGACATGTTTCTTTGAATATCATGCTCAAAGCTAACACATTTTATAATTAATTTTTTTTGGCCATTTCATAGATTTTTCTACTAGTTTGATGTTCAAAATATTTGGGCCATTGGAAATTGTGGAACTGTTTTAGTTAATTTGGTGTTGGCACTTTAGGTAATTTGAGTGCTGCCCAGTCTAGGTTAATTTCGTCTACCTAATCTACCAAATCTACCTAATTTACCAAATTTTCCAGACATGTCAATTGACTTCCTCTATTACTAACCATTTGTGTTTGAATTGCAATCAGTTTAAATGTAAGCTTCTTGGTCAGTTTTTGGCACAATGACTGATTTTAGTCTTGGACAGTATTCCATCATTAGACTGAAATTAGTATTAATCTAAACTGAAAATTGTCTTGAGACAAAAATCATGTTAAACGTCAGACAGTTCATGTGTCTGGGAAGCTAGGTAGATTTGGTAGAGATTGAAATAACAAAACCCTCAGTGATTAATTTGGGATGTACGGGACTTCCTACTACCATACGCGCAAATGTGCGTATACTATTACCCAGCAAAGGCTTAGAAGTAGTCTTTGACTGGCTCTGTCCTTGAATCTTCGCTGTCATTTTCTAGTACGATGACATCACGTTGTTTGTCGTGTTTAAAATCTAGTAAACATGTTGTAGCCTCAATCACTTCAAACTAGAGTTGTCGTAACTAGTCGAAATATTCGACTACTCTAGTTTCAAATACTAGTCGACAAATTATAGTCGACTAGTCATTTCACATCAATCTTTTAAATTTGATGGAAGCCAGGTTTTTAAGGACATTATGTGTGTTTAACTGTAATTTTCATATCTTAACATAAGCTTTGAGTAAGGTCAAAGAACTAAAATGGTTTGAAAATTTGATGCATTAGACACCATGACATATAATGATGTTAAATTATGTAGCTAAAATTGAAAGACTCGACTTGTCGATCATCATCGACTAATGGTGTTCGACTAGTCGACGATTGAATTTTATTAGTCGCGACAATTCTACTTCAAGCGAAAGTTCCTTGGTCACGGACTTTTGCTTTGGTAGGTTCGACGGTGGGTTGTGCTTAAAATGGGTTAAACATCAGGAACGTAGCCGGACACAATAAGGAACTTAATGGAAACAGAACAAAGAAAACGTATCATTTTGGAAACGAGGAGAACAAAGGAGACAACGAAAGAAATTCACGCTGTGCTTTTGATGCGCTATTGTTAAACTTCTTATACGAATTCCGTATACTGGGGACAAACGAATCCTTTACACGCAACTATTTATTCTACAAAGCATTACCAGGGGTGTGTACTCATCAGCTGCTGGTTTCAGACTGAGGAGCAATATGAGTTACTCAGCTATTGAGTGTCAGACTAAAGAATATTCACGCAATGAAGAGGTAGTTGAGTTAGCTGTTGCTGCATCTATTGCATCTGTTGCTGCACACGGATTGTGCGTGCGTGTTCCAAAGAGTTCTTAAATCCGTATGGAATTTTACAGAGATTTCCAAAGTCCGAAATACAATTGATATTACAACTGGGTGCACGATGATTACTAATAGACATGTAGCCTTTGCAATTTTTCATTGCTTTTCCACTCTTTTCCGTTCTTAACTGCCAAGATTGAGCAATGCACTTCATTATCACTCAAAATTTTCATGAGGTGAGAGCAATGCTGTTAATGCATTTTGATTTGTACATCAGTGTAGATATTTAAGATGTATGCAGATACCAAAATATTCCAGCATGAATGCTGCAGTACTCAAAATAGTTATCCGCTCAAATCCATTAGCCAATATCCGTGGCGGAAAAGAACGGAAAATGGATGAAATCAAACACAGGCTACATGTCTATTTAAAGATATGTCATGGACAGCAGGGAAGAGCAACACCGTGTGTAGTCTGAGCACCATGCAAGCACAAACATTTGTGTTATCCTTTTGTAACTTATGACATGCTCTGATAAAAATACAACATAAATGTCGTTTGCTTGAAGGAGTTTCAGTTCTTGCATATTTCTTCCGATACTTTTGTTTCTTATACTACACTTTTTCAAATTTGGCACACCCACTTTTTGAAACTGGTTATGTGATTGACTATTGAGGAAGTCTAAATCCTATTAAGTAAATACTACTAAAGGTGTATGTTGTAGAACTTCAACCATTGCAGAAATCTGATGAATACCAGCTAAGCATTGGACATATATTGAGAAAACTCCGTCCTTCAATACATTGTGCTCAAGTAGCAGCAGAGAATGGTCATGATAATCATGCTTACGCCATGGACGAATTGGTATAGACTTTATATAAGCAGTGAAAAATCATATGAACATCTGATGGTTACCCAGCCTTAACATTTGTTGTTGAAAAGGGGAGATTAGAGCCTCTTCAGATTCTGTTGAGACTAGGGGCTGATGCAAATGGTTACACAGCGTTGACGAAAGCATTGGACAATGGTCACACTAAGTGCATAGATCTGCTAGTGGGGAAATAATTGAATACTGTTTCAAATGCTTGCGTACATTTCCGTCATTCAAAGGGATTTTTATTTTGTGCAGCAAGAAATTGTTTTACCAACCAAGCAACTTTATTCAACAATGCATGAGCTGTTGTTAACGAAAGTAATAGTAATGGGCCGATGATAGCTCTAGAATGCGGTCATACAAGATGTGCTGAATCACTAGTTACGCCGCAAGCTGATGTGAACAAGCTAGATAATAATGGAATTGTTAATACAGGCAGGAGCTGATGTGAACATGGCTGGTACAAACAGATACACACCATTAGTAAAAGCCGTTGAAGTTCACAATAAAAGATGTGCTGACATGCTACTACAGGCAGGAGCTGGTGTGAACATGGCTGGTACAAATGGATACACACCATTAGTAAAAGCTGTTGAAGTTCTTGATACTGAATGTGTAAAATTGTTAATACAGGCAGGAGCTGTTGTGGACATGGCTGGTACAAATGGATACACACCATTAGTAAAAGCTGTTGAAGTTCTTGATACTGAATGTGCAGAATTGTTAATACAGGCAGGAGCCGATGTGAACATAGCTGCAAATGGAGTCATTGCACTGATTCACGTAGCAAAGAATGGGAATAAAAAACTTCTTGATCTTTTGATAGCAGCAGGAGTTGATGTGAACGCAAATGATTTCAATGAATGTGTACAGTTACGTAAGGAGTTGAGCCTGTGCTTGAAGCACTTGTGTAGAGGAGCTATCAGAAAGCGCCTAACATCGGTTAAGCTGAGATACAATCTGTTTGCTAAGGCACCGAGAACGGGGCTTCCGTCTTCACTCGTTTCCTACTCAGCGTCAGAAGGCGCAATGTTTAATTAAGTCTCATTAATTAAGTCTCTTCACTTTGAGAACAGTAGGTTCTCATGTCTGAGTCAAAGACACAGCATGGAATTCCATTGACGCAAAATGAAATTCATTTCAGGAGCTGTCATGCAAATTTAATTACAAAGACCTTTGTCACCATAGATATCCTGCTTTCAGCTAATGGAAAGTAAGAGCGAATAATTTAGAATTCTGGCTATCACATTCTTAGCAAGGAAACAAGTTGAACAAGTGTTGTCTCCCAAGACTTCTTACAGTAACAAGGAGCATGTTCTAACATTTGCACTTAATACTACTGTATCTTATTTGACTTGATTAGTTTTCGTTAACAAATAACTTAAAATTGTTGCTTGAAATTATCAGTGTAATTAAGTACAATTTGAAGTTTATGAAATAACCATGGCTTATGTAGACACGCTTTCCTCTTAGACGTATATTTTATTTTCGATACAGTGGTAAAATGCTATTGGCAAATAAACTTTACCATTCTAATATGGACACCGTTACATTCATCAAGGTTAAATGGGTCTCACGTTTTGTGCTAAATTTGGTACAACCGAAAAAATACAACCATTCCCACCATTTTACCAGAGAATATCAATAATTGTCTGCTTAACATGATGCGTCCTACATCTCTTTAGTTTATCGAAGTATAGCGAATGACTGACTCTAAATAATCCACCGGATTTTTCAGTATTTCAAGCGTTAAGTTACATTTTGCATTTCTAACGGGTCGATAATTGAAGAGTTAAATGCTGCTGATGTTTTATGTAAAGTTTGGCTCGAAATTTTACATAAAACCGCAATCCTTCACACTGGAGGATCTAGGGGGCGCGGGAGACTCCCCTCCCACCCCCCGGGGCCACAATTTTTTCATTTTCATGCAGGTTTTGCCCATTTGTCGCCATTATGTTTTTTGGATTTTTCTGAATATTTTGGGTGGGCACCCCCCACGGGAATTCCAGGATCCGAGCTTGCTTCATGTTTTACGATTAAAGGATAATTTATTTAATTTTCCCTATCGTATTGTGTTCAGTAAAGATGACATCACGTTGTCTGTCGTGGTTTGAATCAAATAAAATTTTGATAATAAAGATGTTTTTCACCTGAGTTACTTTGCACGCAATGTTTGTTCGTCACGGAGTTTTGACTTAGTAGGTTGGTAGGTGTTAGATTGCCACGGTTAAAGTTTCAGCTCTGTAGCCAGAGGGGTGTGTTGCAGACAAGTCCAGCATTTGACACTCCGACCTAAAGAATTAAATGGTTACTCAAAGAGTAATTGCTGCCTTCACATGTTGTCATGACCCCAAATCAAATTACGGCAAGCTATTGAAAATGTGACGTCATAATCTGCAGAAATTTTACCTCGCCAAGTTGCAGAAACGTTACGTCACCAGATGTCCGGATTGTGTCAAAACAGCACAAACTGATCACTCAGCTACCTGTTGCTCAGGTAGAATATTTTTGTTGTCCATCCAGTAAGTTCACGGGATGTTGCTTTTTTTCAGAAAGGCTTTTGAAATATGGGGAAATTCATTGCAAAACTTTCACAACGTACTCCATTTATCACACTTTAAATACATGCAAAATTTGAACGTAATTGGTAAAAAATATTTTCAATGGATTTCAATGGGATTTTTGCCAAAAGTGTGATAATACCCGAATTTACTCCCACTTAAAATTTATTGTTTTCTCCCATTTGAAAACTTTTCAATCAATCTTTTTGAAATTGCACACTACACTAATGCACTGTTTATACTTTATGTGTGTAAAGTTTTAGATGGATCGGTGCATTCTAGACAATCCAGTGGTTCTCAACCATGAGCAATTTTAATAACATACACTAAATGAACCAGACTGACTTCGTTAAACGCCCATATTTTCCAACTATTTCCACCCCTATTTTGATATCTGGGTACTGGCTTGAAAGTTGAGGACGATACTGTAGGAGTGGATTAAAAGCGACTAAAATAAATTGTACTACATGTCTTTCTAGTAGAACTTCAAGCGTTACATTTCTGATGACTGCTCGGTAACATGGAGAATTTATTAAGAAAACTTGGTCCCTCAAGGAATGGATCTCATAACTCAGAATCTTCAGAGATTATTACAGTAGCACCAGATAACGGTCATGTCAATGGTATTTATGACAGCATTCCCTTCCTAATGTGGGCGGCAGAGAAGGAAAATTGTAGTATAGTAGACAAGTTGATAAAGACAAATGCTGACAATGAAGTTGTTGACGATTGTGGTGCCACGATTTTGATAAAGGCAGCGGAAAATGGTTGTAACAAATGCGTAAATCTGTTGATAGAAGCAGGAGCGGATGTGAATAGAATTGATTCCTGCAGCAACACTGCTTTAATAAAAGCTGCGAAGAACCCTTGCAGCGAACGTGTGCAAGCGTGTTTAAATGCATTACTAGCTGCAGGAGCTGAAGTGAACAGACAGAACAATTTAGGTGTTACCGCTCTTATGACTTCGGTTCAACATGATTCTCCAGAACACATGGAAATCTTACTGAAAGCAGGAGCTGTTGTGAACAAGCTTTCAACGCGTAATTGCACTGCTTTAATACTGGCTGCCAGCATTCTCACCTTAAACAGGTTGAAATGTTGCTGAGAGAAGGAGCTGATGTGAACATAGTTAACAGTGGCGGAAGTGCGTTGTTCTATGCGACACGACATGGTTACACTGAAATGATACGGTTATTGATAGATTCAGGAGGTGATGTGAACTTGGATGGTACTAATGGATGTCTACCGTTAATAAAAGCTGCTGAAATTAATGATATTATATGTGCAGAAATGTTGATAGAGGTAGGAGCTGGTGTGAACATGGAAGCTGGTGGTGTTACTGCACTGATATGGGCAACAAATAATGGAAATAAAAAGCTTCTTGATCATTTGATACAAACAGGAGCAGATGCTAACGTAGCTGATAAAAATAATCTCCAATCGGCCATGCTGTGTCGAGAAATCACCCCCTTTGTGTGGAATCACTGATAAAAGCAGGAGCTGATATGTTTCTGTGAAAGTGATTGACGCAGCTTTAATGCATTCAGACGTGGTAAAGACTAATGAAGGTGAATTTTACGAGAATGCAAATGCTTTTCATAATTACCATACAGGGACATTAATGACGTGAAAACATTGGAATCACGATTTTAATGGTTGCTACTAAAGATTACAGAGAAGAATACCTGCCTTTACTCTTAAAGACAGGAGCTGATGTGAATGCAACTGATGATTATGGGGCCACAGCTTTGATGTATGCAGTTTGGAAAGGTCATTCCAATATTGTATCTCAACTCCTGGAGGCAGGAGCTGATGTGAATGCAATCACAACTTACAGAGGTACCGCTTCAATATTTGCACTTGAAAATAATGTGGAAAAGTGCATAACATTACTTATAGAAGCAGGAGCTGATGTGAACTTTCATTCCTACCACACTTAGCTTCAAAATATGTTGTTCTTCTAATACGAGCAGGAGCTGATGTGAATGCAGCAGACCTGGATAGAAAATCTGTCACAGATTTTTTCATTAGGCATTATCAGCAACACATTAACCTGGATTCATCATCAAGCCGTCACATTTACGTGTGCGTAAGATTTTTTATTCTCGCAGGTGCTAATGTGAACTTAAACGACTTCAATGAATGCGTAGAGCTACACAAGGAGATGAAAATGTACCTGAAGCACTTGTGCAGAGAGGCCATCAGAAAACACTTAACCTCCGTCATGGCCAGATACAATCTGTTCGTTAAGGCGCCGAGAACAGGACATCCGTCTTCTCTCATTTCTCATTTACTTTATAACGATCTTATTGATGAGTAAGAGACAAAAATTAAATGAGCATTGGTTTACATTATCTATAGTTATATACAATCATGTACTTATGTTGTAACCACAATTGTTGCTATGTTAAATAGGCTGATTTAATGAAAATGTTAATTAATTGGTAATTTTTTACTCGAGCTACTGTTGGCTTTGATTAAGATTAGAATGATGATTTAACTATTACTGTATTTGGATAAATTTATTGTGGTTGGAACAATTTGTTATTCGAATAGTATGTGAAGCATGACCGGTAAGGATACATAAAGCTTTACATTTACATTTTCCATTCACTTCCTGATATCACGTTTTGTACAAATGACTATTTTCCTATTTACACTGTAAGTTTTAAAACCATTCAGTCTTCTTAACTATTGTATACAGCACATTAAAGAGATATAAAAACATAAAACATTAAAAAAACCATTTTAACGATGTGTAACTCTTTTTTCGTGCCTTCGTAATTATCCTTATGAATAAAAGATAAGGTGAAGGTTAAATGGAGGTCAAAGCTAGAGAATAGTTAAATTTCTTATTCTTGTAATGTTGTGTAATTTGTGTTATGTTTCTTCTTCTGCATTTCAATAGACAGACTATCTTGAGGCATTTCTGATGAAAATGTGTTTTTGTCAATTTTGTAGCGTAATAACAATACAAATCAATCTGGTCAGTGTAAAGGCACAAAGACAGTCCCAATTTTTTGCCCTAATTCTTTTGCCGGTCTTGGCAGATTAGGCAGATTAGGCAGGTATGGCAGGGAAATTTACACTAGTTTTGGTACATGACTAAAAATAGTCACTTGAAAAGAGTACATTTAGTCCAAGTCTCGGACCACCATTGGTTATTTTACTGAAAATAGTATAAATTCCCTGCCAAATCTCCATAATCTACCAAATCTGCCTAATTTAGCAAGGGAAAGAATTAAGAAAAACCTAGATTGTAAAGACTAAATGAGAGTGAAATGGAATGATTTCATATCATCCAAGTGGAAAAAACAAGCAAACAGGTTTTGTAAAGTATCATGATTCATCGTTTATTTTGTGTACACGAAGGAAAAAAGTAACACTTTTGGTAAACATGTTTGATATGTGTGACATGCGTGATATTTTACATACATGATTTTACCGCGCAATATTTATTCATTACAAAAGCACAATTCCAGGTGTGAAGTTACAATGTCAGGTGAGTGTATGATTATCACAATCTGGCGAATAAAAACGGATAAATGTTCTAGTGGATGTGTAGCCTGTATTCACTTTCGGCTCATATCCGTTCTTATTTATCAGAGTGTAGCCTTTCTTAGCTTTTGCAGAATATGCGCTTTTATCCGTTCTAGTTGGTCAAGATCAAGCAATTCACTTTTTTGGTCACACAAAAATTTTCTCAAGCAAGACGATGTTGTAAGTGTGTTATCATTTGCATACATATGTGTGTATTTAGAATACATGCAGATACTAAAATATTCCAGAGTGAAGTTCACAGTACTCAAAATAGTTATCCATCCAGATCAATCAGACATTTTCCACAGTGGAAAAAAATGTATAAGGGATGAAAGCAAACACAGGCTACATGTCTAAAAGGTTATTTGGTACATTATTAAGGTTATTTGGTACATTATTAAGGTTATTTGAATGGCTTCCGTGTGAGGACGCCTTATTTTTCGCTCACTAGAAAACTATTTTATTTGCTGGATATACTTGGATCACAGACCCTTTTTCATGCCCAATTGACTTATGA
>JBCAUI010508095.1:0-12761 GCA_038406195.1 Haplosyllis anthogorgicola | reverse complement strand
GACGATTCTAACGAGGGGTCACAACCCCATACTTCCATCGAAACTACTCATGTCAAGATTTTCCTCAAATGGAAAAATTGAAGTTTCTCACTTCTTTTTTAACAAAACATAGGCTTGTGACCCATCAAACCGACATGTTTCGAGATGCCCAATGCAACTGTTACGTCAGAATACATCATTTATATGGTTTGAAAGCTCGTAGCAACAAGTGTTTACCACGCCCACGCCCACACCAACAATCACAACTACAATCACAACTACAACTACAACAACTACAACTACATATCGATTGGTATAAAAAACAAACAAACATGTACCTTCTTGTTCTAAAAATAAGGTTACATGTCCAACAATATAATTTGCGCACATTAATCACACTCATCATGTAAGAAAGGTTTGTCTTTAAAATACTTGTTTTTAAAACGATACAACATTGGTCTTAAAACTTCGCAAAAACACGCATAAATTTGTATTTACATTTAATGAAAAGGGGAAGCACTTTTGGCATGAGCTCACAAGTTTTTGAAAACAAGAGAAAAGTAAAACGCTAGACTAGATAATTATTTTAAAATGTGTCGTAAATTTGTACTTAGAGACTAGTAACTGCAGAAATACAGGTATTGCAACTAAAATTGTGACTTTTGGCACAAAATTGCTTACATGTATATAAATAGTTAAAATGACAGTTGAGCTTTTCTTTCCCCAAACAAAATCTTCAATGTACACGCTGAACACTACGTAACTCAATGTACCACGGACAAAAGTCTTCAACAAAACAGTATCTCCTGTCATAAACACTTGTGCAACCAGAACTGCTATGATTCCGATTCCACGTCCATTTGACACTTTCTTGATTCAGGGTACTTATAATTGTGTGGACCATAAGGGTCGAATTTCCGAGACATTTATTTACCATCTTGCTTCTATTGTTTTAACGGTGGAAAGGACATGGCAACACAAAATGGTTAAGTTCGACCCTTGGGATAAGAGTTCCCAACTTCAAGCCATTTTGAATTTACAGTTTCTTTGAATTTGCAGGCGTCTTGATTTTTATTGGTTGGATGAGATTACTGACATCTTGCTCCTGAATGGCAGATTTCATGAAGTCACATATCTTTTAATATCAAGTTCAGATGTTCCTTGTTCATGTTAGCTCAAATACAAATATATAATATTGCAACCACTTCCTATGGGAACTGGTTAACATCCTTGGTTTCCAACTAGGTTTCGTAGCAACAGAGGCTTCTGTCACCTTAGCAACGACTACTTTTGTTGCTGCAAGAAGTTCTGTTGTCAGTTCTGTTGTTAATCAGCATTCATTTGCGTCGCTATCTTCTGCAGCCTCAGCTATTTTTTCCTGTAGAAATGTTGACTGAAAACAAAAAGTAAAGAAACATCAGTGGTGAACGCAGCACTGAAAGTAGGATTTTTTTCTAATTCGATGTCCGCCTAATTCACCTAATTATGTAGGAAATATACCGATATCAGTATAGAAAACCAAAATCATGCCAGTGCACTTACTGATACCAAGGCAGTACAGTATTTGGTATGTATACCATTTATGGCTCATTGCTGTCAATTAATCGGTCTCAGGAATTCGGCAAATCAGGTGAATTAGTTAAGTGAATTATAATTCGGGAAAAACTTCTAGTGCAAAAGAAAGAAAACTGCACACAACCTCTAATCAATTACTTCCAAATGATTTCAGGAAATGCATTGTATTTGACTGGAAGAAGACTGGGGATTCATCCCTGCATCCGGCATTTTACAGCATGAAAACAATAAATTTGTGCATTTGTGCCTTAAAGAAATCATATCTATTGGTGAGTGTTCAGTAAGGTTAGTAATGCTGTTTTAAATTGCATACCTTACACGACTGCACACAACAAATTTATTCCTTAAAGAAATAATATCTATTGGTACACGACTGCACACAACAAATTTATTCCTTAAAGAAATAATATCTATTGGTGAGTGTTTAGTCGGTTTAGTAATGCTGTTTTAAATTGCATACCATACTTGACTGCTGGACATGCACACTGAAAGTGCCCTATTATTATTATTATTATTATTATTATTATTATTTTAAGAGGGAATAAATAACCTTTTGTAACATTGGGGTCATGTTGATTGGTATTATGGAATCACGATGGACTCTGGTAATGGTTTTGGCTTCTTGATGTTTCGATTTTGCGGGGCCCCACTCACTGGTTGGTTTGGCTAAGTGCTTCATTGTCTACAACACAACAAAAGAATATTTTATCCTTTTTATTTAGTGGAAATCTACAATAAAACATTTGCAATGTTAAAATCTCATCCAACATATTTCTAAAAACACGACCAACAAGAATGCCTTCCAATCAAAGGCCGAACCGCCCGCTTCGCAAATAGTCTTTAAAATGCAAATAGTAACTAAAATGCAAATAGTTATTAAAACATAAAGAAATTCCAAAAATTTAGAAATTTGACCTTCAAATGACCTTGACCTATATTTTGACCTTGGTCCCATTTACTTGTCTCAAACATCATAGCATGTGATATTAGCAGACAACACTAAAATTTTTGACACATTTTATTGCTGTGATCTTGAACTTGACCCAATGACCCTGATACTCAAACTTGACCTAGATATGATGAAGATGTATCTGTACACCAAAAATTAAGTTTCTAGGTCAAGACATTTAAAAGTTATAGCCTCGACAGACAGACAGACACACACACGACTGAAAACATTACCTTCCCGCATACGCGGGCGGTAAAAATGTCACTCCATAAATAGGTAAATAGGTAACGTCAAAACCAAATTCTTGCATTCTTCTTGTTAGCCACTACTTTACATGACATAAAAACGTTACCAAAATCTACTTTGAAAAGAAGTTTATGAAAATACAGTATACAGTGCAACCTGCTCAGCTCGAACCTCAAGGGAGCCCATAAAAAGGTCGAGGTAAACAGAATTCGAGTTGAAAGATTTTTTTTGCATTTTTTAATTTAATTTTTTTTGTTTCCTAATTTGTTCTGAAATGTATCTGATGGAAATGAAAAAAAGTTCGATCTAAGCAATAATACGAGTTTGGCAATGTGGGATGCACTGTATTTTGCCAGCTATTCCGTTTGGGACCTATGGCAAGTTGCTGAGCCTACTTTATCGAAAGGTTTAAAGAAAAAAGGTGCTTAATACTGATGCTGACATTCCTCCACAACTGACGCTTCTGTTATCGGACTTCTTCTACAGGACTTACCTTCCAAATAGAACCCTGACTTTCTGCTGTGCATACGTTATACACCATAACAATAGGAATTGCACAGACTGACGTCATTGTCATCAGCCAGCCCATGACATCAGCCCACACCGGGAAGTCGTAGTCTCCGTATTTCGACGGAGTGTAGTCAATCCATGTGAAGATCATTATAGCCTGGAAGATGCACAGAGTGGTTAAAAAAATAGGTCCAGATGGACATGAGCTCATTTGGCATTATCATAAACTAAGACAACATACAGGTTACAATATCACATGGATACAAATAAACTGTCCAAGTTCAAATCCCAAATAAGTGACCCATGAAAAAACACAAATATGGCTGCCAAACTGAAATATCAATATTACTTTTACAGAAAATAAAGAGGATATATATGAAGTCTCTATCATCAAAAGTGTGCTCAGGGTGAGTGTGCATAGACAACGCCAACAACACAGGACAACGACGGACAATTCATGATTCTTTCGGCTCTTTGGCAATTATGCCAAATGAGCCAATAAGTGTGACAGTCTGGGAAGCTAATGCTGTTTCCTCAATTTTATGGATGTGTACAACCAGTTGACTTAATCTCAAACAATTTAGAAGTGACTTTGTGCAATAAGAGATTATGTGTCCGGCATTATACACCTGACAAAAAATTGAACAGACAGTAATTGATGAAAACACACGTTATTTGAAACTGTCTTTCTGAATACAAAACTTGAATTCGGAGGTAAAGGTGACCAGCAGAAATTCAGTGTTTCAAACAAGTGTTGAAGCCAGTCAGACCGAACGACAAATATATTATTTGTCCGATTACTTTTAACTTTAGAATTGTCTGACTGATTTTAAAATTTGTCAAATCAATGCAATCTTAGCCAGTCATTGTTCGGCATTTCGAACACCGAAAATTACGTAATATAAGCGAATAAAACTTACAAAGAGTAATGCTGGTGTAACATATCTCCACATCATTCTCCACCACAATGACGGTTTCTGTCCAATCATCATCTCAATGTCCTTGAAGAAGTTGTCAATTCCATACACATAGCTCAGCACCACACACTCGAACAACCCGATAATTAACAATGAGTACGTTGCAGCGAAATTATCTATAATTTGTATCATGTAGATTCCACCCTGCAATGAAAAAAAATGTATTAAAGATATATTTGTGCTAATTACCAAATAACAGCCAGGAAAAAGATATTGGACCTTTGTCCACGCCAAATATTGTCATAATCACTTTTCTTTGAAGAACCACTGGATGCCCTTAACATGACTACTAGATATTCATACAAGGTTCGAGGTTTAGAATTGAATAATATTGTGACATAAAGCAGCAGCAACCCTTAAATGTCCACATTCCGTGCGAGATGTGAGGGACAAAAGGGGCAGTGAATATGAATTAGAGGGTTAGCACAGGGCTAATGTACTGACTTTCGTGGGTGTGAACTAAAAAGGAACCCACTAGGTTTTAGCACAACCAGCCATTAGGTTATAGTGCAGTCGCACAAGCTATGTTGACTTATAATAGCATCACTAAGCTGACTGAACAGTCAGCAATAAATAAAACACAAAGGAAATACATGTAACTTACCCTGGTTGTGCACGTCAATCCAAGTAAATAGCAGATGGACGAGATCCCGATCATGAGTAGAGTGGGTCTCACGCCACGCCGTAAGTAGTGCGGAAACACGTCCAATAAGGTCGTGTGTATCGTTACAACTGTAGAGAACTGCAAAGAGCACACTCATCGTGATACACAATCAAGAAAATTTATACTCTTTCCAGCACTGAATACTCGCATCCAGTGTGACTATCAATGTTCAATGAGTTCTCTTTATTAAGTCTGGCCAAGTCAAACGTTATTAATGCAATACAGTTTACTGGTGGATCCAGGATTTCCCCTGGAGAGGCTCCAGCACTATGTTTACCCAAAATTCAGTGAAAAACTGCATGAAACTTAAAAAATTCCGGCCATAGGGAAGGTAGGGGTATATTCTTCGGGTGCCCCCTCCAAGATCCCCTATTGACAACTTGGACAACCCTTGTAGCATAGGTTACAAAAATTAGCAGAAACCAACCTGTGTTCCAAGACCCAATGTGATGAGCATAGAAAAGAAGAGCACGGCCCAAAGTGGCGAGATCGGCAGTCGTGATACCACTTCTGGGTAGACGATGAATGCCAATCCAGCACCTATAAATACAAGAAATGCAAATAAGATAATCAACAGTATTCACAAAAAAGCTTGTATTCATAGTGGGCAGTGCAGTCTTTCAGAGAACAGATTTGGCACTTGTTAGATATGTGGAACTTCAGTACTTGTTTCGTTATAAACCATTGTAATAAGTCAACGGATAAATTGTAAGATTGTGTGCAACTATTTATCATGTTAGTTTCATGTTGAGTATTTGCAAAGAAAGTGCACCCCCTCCCCCCCCCCTAAATAAAATTCTGTATCCAGTCTTCATTAACCATAATCATGGTTATTATGACAAAAGTCAATTTATCCATTAAACTTGTATGCAAGGCAATGATTGGACCATATCACAAACAAAATTTGATCTTGATAAAGTCACTAAACAAATATTTATTCATACTATAGGCACACAAAGTTAACTTTATGCAGTTATGTTTATACCAACTGTCGTTTTTTCATACCTTGTTGAGCAACCTGTCCAACACCAAGCTGCATTTCGTGTGCAATAAACCCGATGATCCCGAAGATCACAAACCCTGCGAAGAACGAGGTAGCACAGTTACCCACAGACACCACGAGCGCATCTCTGCAAAAACAATACAGAACAGTAAAGTTTCCAGTGTACTTAAAAGCCACTGATTGACAGCACGTTTTATGTATCTAATGAACTTCTGTATTATGTTACAGGACTTTCCTTGCCTCCTTTTTTTCGTGTGCAATTTATACTGTCTCTTATGATATTTCTGGAATTGGTTGTATCCAAAATTCCATGCACACAAAAATACTGCTGACATGAACACGCCTGCACATTTTTTTAAATGTCCATTGATACACAAAACATACAAGTAAATGACATTTTTCGCGATATTCTCAGACGAGAAATTTGTCCCTTAGCTCTTTTTTTCCTCGCTCGGAAGCTAACACAAAATCCATGCTCTGGAATATTAACAATAAACAGTAATAATTTATCTTCACACAAATAATAAGAATAAAAGAAAACAGTGGTGCAACTTAAAATGGATCATCCATATGTTTTACAGCTGTCTTTCTCAGGGGAGGATGGTACATTCAAAAAGTAACAGCACAATTGGACAATCATTTACTTTTTGGTGTCATTTTTCTGCAGATGAACCACTGTTAAACGTGTGTAAAACAATAAATTAAACAATACTCCCCGAGATTATGTGTTACCTTGTCTCCCAAAAAAGAAAATGTTGGTTAGTTATGGATGTATTTGCCAAAAAAAAAATGTTTTGTTTTGTGTCCAAAGTTACAACTGTGGCCATGCTCATAAACATTTTGTTATAAATCTCAAAATTTCTAAGAGGGAAGAAAACACACGCAAGGTATGTAAAACACACTTTATGTACAGGTTTTGGATTCGAAATGCACGTATTGATGATTTGCAGCATTTTCTTGTGGCTGAATTCACTCAAAATTGGCACATTTTTAGAGGATTAATTTTCAAATTTTATGTTTAAAGGGTTGTAAAAGTAATCCTGAACTGAATTATTTAAGTGACAAAGGAGATACTACTTAGGGTGCCTCTACCTCTAATTTTTACTTTATTAAGAAAAATATTGTAAATGCAATCTTTCTTGATTGTAATACTTCCGTATGGATAATATCCATTCATTCTGTGCTGTGCACACATATTCACACAACAGTTTGAAAACAGAAATAACTTGGAGATGACTGATTGTACGAAAACAAAGTATCCTATCCGTAAATTTTACACTCCCATCCTCCCTGTTCCATCAGGCTACGAAAATGTTACAATGCAAAAGACTGCAGTTACCATAGCAACACATTGAAGCATGCGTCTGCTCATGTATATTGCTCATTTTTTTATATTTCTGGAAAGTAAAAAATACATTTTTGAACCAACCCATTTGTATCCTGAACCTGTTATATTCTGTCTCTTTTTATCTTTTTCGAATCGTTACCTTAGCAACTATTTTTGAAATATTTTAGTAACGAAATTTAGATAAGTTTAGTCCTTGAAAAGTGACTAAAGAACATCATTACAACAAAAAATCAAAAGGTTGCGTTGGTAGCTATTTTGCAAATAATAGTCAGAGACAGAGGGTGAATAAAACAGTTATTTTAAGGTTTGTTAATGAACGATGGCCGGTCCCTGACGTAAGTTGCTCCCTCTTCCCTTTGATTCATGAAACGAAGACAACACGCTCACCATCGCGTTGCCATGGTGACCTAAAACTCATCTCCAAGAAGACAAATACTGTGAAATTGTGGTCTCTTGGAGATAAGAAATGTTCATTAGGCTTACCATACAACAACACCCTCACCCAGTGTTGCTATTGGTAACCACATGCACAATTGTTGTTGCTAAGGATGTAGTCATGGCACCAGCACGTTGCATCACCACCTGTTGCTATGCACCATGTAACCACATCACTTCGGCTCGTTCCTAAGGGCCAGGTTGCCATGACAGCCAATGAAAACTCACCTCAGACAATTGTTATGGAATTTGTTGTACGAGGCCAGAGTTATGAGACCTCCCCAGCAGGGTGACAACGAAAAGAATATCTGTACTGCAGCGTCTCCCCAAACCTTTAGAATAGTGGAGAAAATAAAGAAATCCCGTTAATTATGTTTGTTACTTGACTGCAGGTGTTTGGTTGGTCAGCCTGCAGAAGTGTGTGTAGCCATATACAATCAGATGAAACATCTGATAGTAGGGCTCACACCGTGACAGGCCGGGGAAGGGCGGCGGGGGGGGGGGGGTGGGAGGGAGAGGGAGGGATAGGAGGAGTTGAGGCTTTCATTGGACAGACATCAGGAAGTCCACCTGACCTGACCTGGAAACAACCAAAGATGCTTTCACATCAAACGTCAAAAACAAATCAAATGCACATGCACACGTTTGCGTGCCTGAGTGCCTACAACCGTGTGTGTGCGTGTGTGTGTGCATGTGTGTGTGTGTCTGTTTGCGTGCTGTTATTTAAATATTCATATTTAAACAAATATCTTATCGTTTTACAACTGTGTTATTAATTTTAACTACAGTGATCCCCGGTTACAAAATAGGTCGTATTTATGGCGCATGCCCTAATTAAGGCACACACCCCTTTTTTAGCTGATTTATGTATATTTTTGCAGTCAGTGTTTCCAATCTTTAATTGTCGTCACTCACAACTTTTGGTTTACACATGTTCTGAAAGTGATTTTAGCACATGCTTATTGCTTTTTCTCTTAACACTACCCTCTGGTGCTTTGAAAAGATTAACTTCCATACATCATATGCAACTATAAGCCCTCTTTCCCATTTAAAAACACACACAACACTGACATGTAATATATTCTGTAAACTACTCTGAGTTGATTGTAAATAAGGCGCACCCCTAAAATTAACTCTTCGCGCAGTGCGCCATAAATACGACCTATACGGTATATCGATATATTTCGCGACATAAAATTGTATCGACATAAGCGGGACAGCGATGTGAGCGTGACAAATATCTACATATTTATTTTGACTGACTACAAGCGATATCGATTTAAACGGGGACGACTGTATTACTTATTGTTATCACTGATATTTAATACCATTCATAAACTTTAGTATCATTTAGAAAATTCCACGAACAACAGGCAATATTGGTAACGCATGCTTTCGTAGAACGTACTTATTCAACAATGTCATAAGTAACAATTATTTAGTTACTTTGTTGCATTTCCCTGAACTTGGGTCATTTAAAGTCGTCTCGCTTATCAACTGGTTTTATTTGGCTGACAAATAAAAAACTGCACTTTAAACTAAAAATGAGATTCATTACATTTTTAACACTGAAATTAAGTTCATAAGCTGATACCAAGTGAGTATGTCTGTCATATGTGCAATTACTGTGGCATTTTTTGGCTTTGTTAGTCTCTATTTATCTGCACGCGTCAACTGGATTTGTGCGGACACTTTTATTGCATTTTATGATGTTTGTAGCACTCATTTTTCTGCGTTAAAAACGAGTAAATGGTTATTTCATAAATTTATCGAGACTTTAAAATTGTACTTAATTCGTCTGTTCTTCTCTTTGTGTCTTCGTGTACCAAACGACTCCCAATACACTGAACTTAGGTTTTCGGACTTTCAAATTTTCATGGCTGTTGACGCAGAAGGCCACGGCTCAGCGGTCATTTTGCCCTAAAACGGGTCTGGGAGGTTCTGCCACTTTCACGAAGCTTGATATGCTTTGCTAATTTGCTGATCCATAAACCTATTACGCAAAAACTTATGTAGAACGTCGCCAAATGGTTAATATTCTATTTGCGCTTTGCTAGGCATAAGTTCAGCCTAATTTAATGCATTTTATTGACATTAATATAATTGGTGACGTTTACTTTATGACCTGCCATGGCTGCCATAAATTCACGTTTTCCTGTAAAATCTAGTTTTATCTGGTTCTTAAAAATCCCGTTAGTGTTTTGCACTGGGATTTGCTTTTTGTAAAACAGAAATTTTTCAGCAGAAATTGAAATGATGTTTCCATTAGCATCCATATCGTGTAAAAAAAATTTAAATTGCCCACACAGTACCCGATTTACTCAATACATGTTGTTAATGTTTTGTATCCCTGACAAATTCCTCTTGTAAAAATGCAACTGCAGATGTTATACTGTATTCGGAGCAAATATCAAGAATTACTGCAGCTTTCGCTGCCTTTGAGTAGATGTCTGGCAGCTCTGTTTGCAAGACACGAAGCAACACTAATTATCTTTCCGTGTGTCATCGTTAACTTTTACACACATTTTAACGCAGACGCACTGCAGTTGAGATGTTTGTTAATAATCTGAGTATACATCACAGCCTATTTACGAGTCGTGGAAAATGTCGCATTCGCAGTGGTACTCGCATGAAACTCAATGAAACTGAATGAAAAATGTTTAAATCTATTTGCTACTTTGAAGTGCTCCTCCCCTATCCACCATCAAGAAATGAAGTATTCTCAATCGCAGGTTTTATTGTAGTTAGTGTTATTTCGGAGGTTAAATACGTGTTCGCTGAGCAATGTATCAGCAAGATGTCATTGCTGTATTGCTATTGTTTTTAGGTTGCGCAACCACCGATCTGTAACAAGTTCGACTACAGTGTACTGTCCGATAAATCTTACTGGAATTTTTTTCACCATTTTAATTGATCACATCCAATTAATCCCAGTATTTTTCTGTGGCCATCATAGAATTCTCTCAGTCCTGTATTGCAGCTATTGCTATTTGCTTGCCTTTTCCAACCCCTTTCTCAGAATCCATACCTTAATACCCCAACCCAGTTTGGTCGCGTTTCAAGTCTGGCTTGCCATTATTTACATAATTAAATTCAACGTTGTTGTTGTTGTTGTTGTTGTTGTTGTTGTTGTTTATTTAATTACTATTTTTTGTACCTTGAGAAAGCTTCAGCTTGGGAGACAAAATATAATTGCGGCTAAGGTCATCAATTAACTGTAGTTTATGTTCATCTACCTGCGTTATTTTTGCGTTTGCCCACATAATCGCTAAACCAAATTCCTGGATAGACTGGGAGAAGAGTGATGGTTCATAAATAACAGGTTGACAAGCCTATCAAGCTGTTCTCGAGTCTATTGCCGTTAAGCCCGTGATACCCCTGGACGCTACATCGCAATGGACTTTTTAAATGGCTTGATATCGATTGAGCCAAACCCCACTCTCAGCGACATTTCCCCATCCAAAAGTGTCACAGAGTACAAGGTGTCGCTCAATTTAAATGAAGCCTTGGGTAATACATGTCAGAATTACAATATTACTAGTACTACTAGACTGGATGTCCAAGTTGCTGCTGCAAAAAATTCCAGATAACCTTCCCTGTGAAAAAAAATGCACCAGTACATACCAAGTCATATCACTCTCCCAACGTAAACTTCCACCATCCACCCACCTAACCTACTACGTCATGTAATCACATGTTCAGCATTATTACCAGAACAACGGAGATGTAAACACTAATAAACAAATAATAAACATCGGTAACAAGCAACATATTACACGGAGTCTAACGGTGTAGTTTTTCTTTTGTCTTGTTTCTTGTCTGGTTAGTTTTTTTAATAAATAAAAAAAACTTTGATATGTCTTTCGGAATGAAATTTGTGTGATGTTGGTGTACATTTCTCTATAATTGCACTTCAAAGCAAATTTAACGCTAATTATTGTTTTGCCTTTTTCTTCCAAAAACTCCCACATACTTCCTGAGAATGTTATTCATAATCACGGCTTTAGTGCATCTGGCACATTTATACTAAGTTATAAAATTGGTGCGAGACCAAAATACCAAAACATGAACCATAGCCATGTTCCCTTTATCTCCATTATGCGTTTTCCTTGTGTCTTTTTACAGTATTCCCTCCCACATGGCATCCCCTATTTTCAAAACGAAAATAATTCAATGAATCGTTGGTGAAATTCATAAAATATAAATTTCTCCTTGATGGAAGATGTTTTAAGAGTTGATCCACATGGAATAAAGGTATATAAATCTACAAAACAACGTAAAAAGAAATGCAGACGATACTCAAATTTGGCATTTTTTAGATTTTTTAATTAAGTCCCCCCCCCCCCCACACCCCCTAGCCGGAACTGGGGAAAGTGCATTTCTGGCCATTTCAGACAATTCTGGGAATAGTTGGACCAAGTGATTCACTAGTCACATGCAAATCAGCCGTCGTTTACGCTAAACTTTTGTCTTTCAACCAGAATTATTTTGACTGATACAAGGGGTGTTGTGTTGTGTTGCATGGAAAAATGTCTTGCAATGCTACCGGTCTGGTAGATGATTTGTACTGTAAAATCAAATGACAGATATCTACATTAACATTTCGAAACAATAGTTTATTTTTTTAACTATCTTAAATGCATCATCCCAAGGGACCGAAGCGTTATCGTAACATCTTTATATTTTATCATGTAGGTTGATCAGTATTAGATTTTAATCAAATTAAATGGTAATGGAAAGGGTTACTTTATTTTCTTTCTTTACCTGTACAATACACAACCCAGGAGTGTACATACCTTAATATCATTTGTATCAACAATTTACCTAATTCTTGGAATTACACTCTATGTGAATATGTGAAATTTACAGCTTTAATAAAAATACATTTGTCATTCTTGCTTCGCCCGTACAATCGTGTAAATTTTGAGACAAGTAACTTGATATGTAAATTTGTCTGCAGCAGCGGAGCTGTAACTTTTTTTGAAAAGCTTAAAATTGGGGTACAAAATTGGCGGGGAGGCACTTTCTTTTTTGCAACTTTTAACAAAGGTAAGAGGACCAGCCCCAAAAGCTCC
>JBCAUI010508084.1:0-12762 GCA_038406195.1 Haplosyllis anthogorgicola | reverse complement strand
AATGTCTGTTGCATCTTAGTTCTCATGTCTATTTTATTTTATCTTTGGCAGAGTACTTCATGCCATATCTGCCTCAGTTGTTAATAATTGTTGGTAACTGCTATATGAATGTCACATTTGTGCTACAAATTGTCACCTATGAGGGAATAAACGTTATGAAACTAATTTTAAGCTTTCGCTTGCTCTATGCATTCACTCCGCCTCACAACCGATTGATGCTAGTCGACATCTTAAAACATAAACCTTTAAGTTACATCTTCATGTCCTGTTCGGCTGAGGCTTCTACGATCAGATGTAACCTATACTATTTTATTTATTAAAATAGATGCGAGATCGGGGCTGTTTCAGCAATGGATGTGAAAACGTATCATTTGAAGCCGATTTAATTCAAAGGTCTAAAATGGCGATACCTATAGTATGCTGTATTTTTTCCATAACAGACAACAATGATTAACAGACCACAATAAATTTACGATTGAATGTATCATCATCCCATTGATATCTTTGAACCAGAAGACTAGACAATTGACCTGTAGTGTACGCATGAGCAGATCTCAGCTGTGTCCTGTCTCATCCACCTCGTGCAGGGGTTCAGGACGTGAAGCACCCTCTGGTTGTGGCATGTGAATCTTCTCATCCAAACCTTGTGACGGTCCTGTGTGTAATGGTGAAGTACAATGTTCGTATAAAAAAGAAAATGCAGCTGTACATTGGTGTATTTATTGCATTACAGGCAAATAGAAGAACTCTTGTGTTTGATACAACTTGGTAGCACTCGACTCCATATTTTTTATTTGTGTTATTAAATCGAAATAAGAAAGCAATTCGAGCTGGTGATATTTAGTACGGCCTATTATTGGTAGAAAGATTAAAGACAGTGACATACTTACCTGAGGCGTCAGATCCGCCGTAGGATAAGACCTGACTGTAGGCGGAAAGTGGTTTATTTTCGTTACTGTTCCTCATGCCATATAGAAAATATATAACAAAACCTACAAAACAGAATATTTAAATGTTTACAATGCAATCCTTTGATTTAAATAAGTGTCTTTATTGGCCCATTCAATAGTTTTGATTTTGTTTCGTATTAATCTGCTCGCCACCTCGTATATGGAAAATCGTCAATGATACCGAAATACTTCGCAGGAGGGGGTGCCTTCGTATCATCCCCTGGGCAAACAAAATAAGGATATCGGCATCAGTTTTGCAACAGAATATTTTTGTGGGCAGGTTCACAAACATCCCTAAATTAGCAGAATTGTCAAAAGCTGAAGTTAAAACTTACCGAGAGCTAACCATATGACTAATCGAATCCATGTATAAGGTGACAGTTTGATCATCATACACATATTAAACAACATGCTGATCGCTGGTAACAATGGAACACATGGGATCTGTAAGATAACGCCAAGAAATACATTTTTCGTGTAATCAAAGCATTAGATTACAAAACTGTTTGGGTCAAACATTTATCATGGAAAACACACTGGAATGATATAAAATGCACTGTACAGTATTGTGATAGACCAGGGATAAAACACGATCAGAGCGTGCACTGGCTATGGCCGAGGAGCGCCCCTCGGTGCAGCGCGCTCTCGAGACACGGTCGCGTTTGAGACTGTTTCACCCGATGTTTAAAGGACAAGAGGTATTGTATACACACAGCGCTTTAAACTTGGAATAGGAATTTCCTACTTTGTTGTACCTGGAATGTAAGGAAGCTCTTGTTTTGCTCGTGTAAGATCAGTACACTGAAGGATGCCACGATCCCAGCTGACAATATAATAAGTAATATGACTGCCCACCATGCGGCATCCCTTACATACTGAAATGGTAAAATGCACGACATTTGTAATTAAGGATGGTTAGTTTATTCTTTTGCATGAAATTATGTGATGTTCACAGTTTCTTTTATTAGTCTGCTGAAATGGGACACACTTTTCAGTTATGATACCGAATAAATACATGTATGTCGTGTCTAAAGCAATATTTTGTTAGTTATATCTAGACATTATAAAAGCTGAAGTCTCACATCTGCTCAAATGGTAATGAAAACATTTTATTTGCCTGTTGTAAAAGCACACACGAATAAACTTTACTTTCAATAAATTATCACTTTGCATGTCATAAAATGATATAATATCAATATTGTATTTACAACAGAAGTAAGTCGATGATTTGTATACCATATATTTGTTGTTTTGTAAACGCAAACACCAAAATAAGTACACACTTTCCGAAGGGATTCTGGGGAAATTTTCAGGTGAATTACCCAAATAATTTGAATGCTACGTGAAGACGGTTTGTTTAATTATACTTACATCGTATCCTACTAATACTAATAGTGCAAACGCAAGCATGAAAACTGCCATGATACAGACTGCTGCGGTCGTGGTAAACTCCGGAGAGAGATTCCTTAAGACGGGCAACTCCCTGAATCGCGCCTTCAATCTGCCGATGTCATCGTGACTCTTAAAAAGTACAGCACACTATATAACATGTTAATGTATGATAGGCCCATGGGTGCTTGCCGCAAAATTATTGTACTCTTGAGAACAAGGGGAAAAATGAAAGACCATACACGTTAAATAACATATTTGAAATTGAATTCATGGTAAATTTGAAGTGATGCAAGAAGAGTCGAGAGAGAAGGGTACCTAGGGAGAGAGAGATTGACAGAGAGACAGAGAGGGAGACCGAGAGAGACACGGAGATAGGCACAGAGAGACCGAGAGATAAAAACCATAAAAACCTGCGAATGTTTAATCATAGACTGTTTATCTGAGGCATCTGGAGGCGGATCTGTCGGGGTTGTAGCCGCATCAGCGTCGGGCTGTCTCAGTTTAAACTGACACGAGGAGGCAGGCTGATAACGTAGTATAATCACGGATGCGGCAACCATTGTGAAACTCATTAGTGTGCCTATTGACAAGAATTCCACCAAAACCTGAAAAGAATAAGACCAATAGAGAGCAAGAGTGTTGAGACTAGTTTTGAAAGAACAAAATTTCAAGTTTTCATCCACACCAAACGTTCTCAAATTCGAAGAACAGTTCAAGGTCTAAAATAGTCATCAGTGGCAGAGTTTTTTGGTTATAATGTGTAACTACGCAACAAGAAGCGTTTAGGAAATGTAACTAAAATTATTGAATAACGACATTGGATTGGCACGGAACGAGATTTAGTCACCTTGGCGACAGGTTACCAGATCGGTAAACGATAATGACCAATAAATTTACCTCAATATCAATGAAAAGCGCTAAAAACGCAGACAGGCATCCAAATATAAGAATGGAAATGACGGGAGTCTGTGTCCGTGGATGAACGTGCGACAATCCACGGAACAGAAGTCCATCTGACGCCATAGCATACACTGCCCGAGGCATTGAAAATAATCCACCTGTAATATACGAATGTGATAAATTCTAAATTACTAAATTAAGAAGCAACTTTCTTTGTGGGAAAGAGAGGAGTATCTTTCAATCACCCTGATACTAACATAATTAACAATAATCAGAATTTTAGAGGGGAATCAGCATCAATAACAGCAAATTGCCACTCGCCATTTATACTTTGTGGACAATTTACTGTACTGTTGGCTTGATGAAATCTTACCTAGTAGAGATGTGATGATACCAAACAATGCCCCAATGGCTATGACATATTTAGCCCAGTTGAGTCCTCTGTAGGCAAAGGCATGAGGGAAAGGAGCGGCTACGTCTGTTTCTGTGTAGGGCATCATCAATGTCAAGGCAGCTGACGAACCTGACGAAACGTTATAAATAATGTTGTACATTTACAAGGTCAAAATGCACATACACGTATATTAAAAAATTCTTTCTTTGGTTATTCACAACGGGGACAAAATAAGTGGCGTTTTCACATTTTTAAGACAACTAAAATACATATTGGGAATGTATTTGATGGAATGCAAATAGTGGATTCACTGTAGGCTAATTTTTTGTTACTTGAAATGAATAAAACCGAGCCACAATATCTTTTCGGTTTTAAACTACAAATTTTAAGCTACGTTTTTATGCTAATCAATAACACAGCATGAAACAATTTAAAGTTTAATAAAAATTCAGGAGCTGTAAGAAAGACAACAACCACACACAACAGATAAGATAATCCGGTTTTATTAAATTACCCATGTAAAGTAGTGTAACGATAGCCATAGCCAGACATGTAGCAAGAGGGATGGATTTCGCTGGATTTTTGGCTTCTTCTCCTGCGACCGCAATACCTGAGATTATAAACATAAATAGTTTTATTGATCTTTAAATTACTGTTCTTGTTGTTTCTATAGAAAGAATATGAAAAAGGAACCACGATCAATATGTATTGATGACATTTAACATTATTACTGAAATCACTGGTTGTGTATGGCCCTAACATGTTTATCCAAAACACATTTTCTACAGTTTACAATCCCTAAAGGACTCGTTATGTTTTCAAAATAAATAAATAAACTTTCATGTGCCGGTCCCGCCAATTCTGATTTTACAACTCCTAAATCGTACTTTTGAAGTTCTATGCATGCAATGTAAAAATAACTGCACGGAAGGTAAAAAAATTTCACCTTCAAATCCAATGTACGCATAGAAACAAGTTGCGGCTCCTGCGAAGACACCGGGAAATCCGAATGGTAGGAATCCCCCTGTGCTTGGGTTGGTCCAATTCTCTCCCTTGGCGAATCCCAGACCCACGCTGATGATGAGCAGAATCACTAACAGGTTGATCAAGGTAAATACACTGGAACATAGAATTTATTTAAACTAAAATTTACGATTGTGCTGAGGAGGTGTGAGGTCCCGGTAGCTCAGCTGGTAAGAGCACCGGTCATGTAACCCGGAGGTTGTGGGTTTGATCCCCACCCGGGGTCCCAAACTTTTTCAGCGCAAAGCAAGGTATTGCACATGAATTAATTTTCGCTCACCAACACAGCCTGTTGATTCGTTATTAATTTGTACATGACAAGGAGGTGTTCCAAGTTCAAGTACAGATACATAAGCATATTTTTAAATGGTTATTTTATTTGAGAAGTAGTACAATATGCTGGTAAAAATAGCTGGTGTAAATTATCCACAGTTCCTATTAGAAAAAGTCATTCGTATTTGGAGGTCCTTTAATAAACTTTAATAAACGAAATCCGAGACCATATCTCTGAAATTTGTATGTTGTCAATTTCGGAATTTATTTTTGAAATCAAGAACTTGTTAAATTAAATTTATTTTTTATGCGCTGAATTTCGTTTAACTGTCAGAATTTCAAAGTTCGTTTTGAAACAAAAACGTCATTGTTTAATATGATTTGACTTAAGACGGAAAGAATGAATCTATTAAAGACAGGTAAGTAGCCAACATTAGGCTGTTGAAAATTAATTTATGTAACAAATAAATCACTTGAGTGATAATGTAAGTAGATTGATAAGAGTAAATAAACGTGAAAGGTGACTACTCAATTTGTAGACCTATAATTTTTTGGGTATGTATTATAACAGTAGCTATATATCGCTGCCAAGAGTCCCAATCTTTCGTAGATAACATAAAGAGTGAAGGTGTCTTCCTACCACTGCGTTACAAGGGTTAGCTCAATAGTACACGGCGCCGTCAAATTATACTTCTCTCACCATGCACGGTGTACTGATGAGTTTTACATTACAGTGCAGGCTACAGCTATTATCACATTTTCTTCAAACTAATTTTTTCTCAATATTACAGAATATTGATACTGATAATACAAAGTGAAACCAGAGGAAGAAGTGGCTAGCTAAGGCTCTTTCTTCTGAGAACAATAGGCGCTTTTGTCTGAGTCAAAGACACAAGAGTACTGTGTAAAGAAAAGATTCTCTAAGTTATCTTTTCAGAGTAATGTGCCAACTTCTGGTGGCACCATGGGCATCTGTAAAGCAGATGGTAGTCAATACAACTAGATATCCATATATTCTTGCAACTATTTGAATAATATTCTTATTTTAAAACAGATGCAAAGACCAATACCGAATTTATGAAAATCAAGAATGGGTTTAACCGTAAAATACAGCATAATATTATTTGTTGTTACTCTTGGTACTTGACAAAGTATGACCAAGCAGTGGTGATTAATAGAATTCTTGGCTCCATTACACAAAAATCGTACAAATTGTGTATGTAAGAGCTCCCATAAAGTACTGTGTTAAATTTCTGATACGATTTTTGTGTACTGAGTTCTATTAAAATCCAGAGGCACAGTGATTTCAAGTACAAAACGGGGATTACAGAGGTGTTAGCTTGTATCCTTAATCCTAAAACTCTACGGACCTTTTACAGACGGGTTGACAAGAAGAACGCTATTTAAGCTGAGGATTTGGCGCCAGTAAAACTTGTATCAACTTCACTTTGTCATCTCAAGTGGTAGTCAGTAAAACTTTACTCTCGTGATTAGAGCCGAATTCAGAGGAAGAACAAATATATTGCAGTTTAACAAGATAATATAAAATGCAAAAAATGAAAGCAGCTGGCTGTTTTTTTTGTATCAAACAATGAGCACTGGTACTGACTTCTTGACTTTAAAGTCTTTGACCGCATCTATTATGTCCCGCTCATCGTTCATTGATAACAACTATTAGTTTATTACATACTAATTGAACAGTAATGTAGTGTACGAAATTTTTGAACCGTTGGAGCTTATGTAGATGACGAATGTTCGATGAGCAATAAATCCTGAGGCTGTATCAATAATATGGAGTGGAATTCCTTGTTGTCAAAAGTATCCAAAGTTTCTAAATGTTGCCCATAGTTTTTTGATGTGTTGTTACTAGATAGTCGCAGAGAGGTTCATGAATTGCTATTGTTCTACAATGTAATTAAACTTTAGACAATAACTTTAAGTAATATTAATTTATGAACATCTACAGATGTCCAAATGCTGTGCTCATTCGCGAGATAAATAAGTAAAAAAGTAAGAGAATGTTCATATAAAAGCACCAATTTCATGTAATAGTGCTGAAAGTAAAAGAGAAATACGAAACAGTTGGCTTCCGAATTTATCACAGTGGCCTTGTGGCAATAATTTACTTGTTCCATGGAAAATAATTTGACAGTTATAAAGATTAAGCAAACAGGTAACGTTTGCACACATTTGATATCACTGACTCGGGTTCTGCCTTGTGTTGTGTTATTCCCTATAAATCCATAAATTAAGCACGGAGAAATTCTGCTCCAGTTTGATGGGAATGCGTTAATTTGCTGAACGAAATGTGCACAAATCTATTCGTCTGTATTCAATTTTACGTCTTAATTAGTAAGAACGGATCCTGTGACCAAAATATATTGTGTAATCGGGCTAGGAAGGATGAGATGTTGGCTTGTATCTGTTCTTTTAACAAAACTTGAAATGTTCACCACTAAATTTAGTAAAATATTAGGTCTGCCAGTGTAATCCTTATAATGGGTGCAATGTCAAACTTAGGCTTACATTTGTTTGTAGAGTGAGTGTGGAGATTTTCTGAATCTTACCAATGTTATAAAAGTGCCCAAAAATACTGGTGATATTGTAATATCATTGCCAGACATTTTGAAACAATAATCTTTTGAACAATAACCTTCGTTATAAAGTTATGAATGTCCTTCGCTGCTTCTTATATTGTCCAGAGATGTAAAATTACATACCACTCCTTGCAATTGATTATGAGCCAATAATTTACTTGCTCTGCGGAAAATGATTTGACAGTTGTAAAGATTAGGCAAACAAAGAACATTTGCACGGGTTTGATAACACTTGTTCATGTCCGCTCTGTGTTATGTTATTTCCCCACAAATCAATATGATTTTCTGTTAAATTAATTATTCTGTTGGCAGATTTGTGGCTCAGGCTCTGCGTTTAATGTTAATCTGACTGCACCATGATATCATTTGGTTAAGATTCCATATTTTGATTAGATATCTTTCCAATACTATTTTGTTAAACCCCATTACAGAATATAGAATACAATGTATTACTAAAATATTGTTGACAGTAAGGAACGAAGTGTAGCTTGCATTTATTGCCCGTCTTTCTGTGCTTTACCATTGCAGTTCTGCATACCATTGTAGCTACAAGATCAATCTTTATATGTCACACTTTGTTCTCTACTGTCACAGTATCCATTCATAGACTTACCACTTTGAAGGAAACGCTTGGGAACAAAAGAATTCTACATTGTGGTGTAGACTCACATAACACCATATCATAGGATTATTTTGTTCCAAAATATGACAGTTTCTTTCTATGGCAGGACCCTAAAGAGAGAAAAACACTGCAAATCAACGAGAAATAAAGTAATTTTAATGTATGTTGAATGCATCTAGATTCCTGAATTAGTTCATACGGATAGTAATGCTATTAAAATAAGGTTAAAAAATTTAGATTTAAAAAAGATGGAATTAGGCTCCTAAATGAAATATCTCGGTCCCAAGAAAGTTCAACTGAAGGTTTTTTGTGACTTCCTGTGCTTCAACCCTTTCTGACAAAAAAAGCCATCATGTTTGTTTTATGAAGTTTCACACAAGTATGTAATGCATGAATATTTAACCTCTACAATACAATATGATCTTGATAGATATTAAAATAATGAAATCATATTCCAAACATTACACACGGTCCTGTTTGGGCAGGTCGCATTAGTATTCAGAAATGTTTCATATGTCTCCGCCCAGTCGATCATTCAAACCACAGTACTTTTTATCATTTTAGCCCAGGCTGACTTTTTTGTGATGTCTCATATTTCTTTACTAACGAGGCAATTTTGAAATCTGTTGAAATCGTTGCCATTTTTATTTCAGGTTCAGGCATTAAATAAATGGAAATGGTGTCCCCTATCGGATGAGATAAGAACCATGATAAACAATTAACAAATTTTGAAACGCGACGATAAAAAGAGATACAGAAATGTTCCAAATATGTTACCATTGTACATATGTGATGTGCTGGGGATCCGCCCCACCTTTTCTGGCCCAAGTTCCGGTCACGTGACTATGCCCGGCTGGCGCCTCCAATTGGCAATGTCTGCATGACGGCCACCTGCGTGGTGACCACCCTGCTGGCACTGTCAAACGGGCGGTGTTCTTAGGGATGCCACCATCCTGGCAACAGCCCTACATGAGACCAGTGTAAGCTATTTTTAGCTTCCCTGCCCAGTTACCACCAGTGCTCATGTGCACTGGCCATATTTGATCTGATGTCACTGGAATGACATTACCTTGTCTATGTCACCATCATGACATCACCAAGGGGGTGACATCACCCTGCCATCCCTTTAAAACAGCACTGCACATGCGTTCCTTGCCTTTGACTAGCAAGAGTTGCTAGGAGAAGGATCACCAGCACATCCTTGATTCCCTTGGCAGCTGCTCCCCTGGCAGTGTTCAATTGTTGCCCCTTGCCTTAGTCTCATTTGTCCGTGCAGCAGCTGTAGCTGCCACCCTCATTGTGTTAGTAATCAGTTCGGTTGCGAGTGGCGACCACGCTGTCAGTGGCACCACACCCTAAAGTAAGGCACTAGAGTGGGATGGCCCCTTTCACCACAGCCAGCAGAGGGCTGGAGAGAGTAGTTAACCTCGGTGCTCATGATATTTACAGTATGCGGTGGGTGTACGTCACACATATATTGGAGAACTTTTTCACAATAAACAGTGCAATTCCAAGCAGCTCGCGAAATGTATTTCATTTTAGGAAAACAATGCTACGCTGTATCTCTATTGTTTTCAAAATGAGCAGGCATGTCTTGAAAATATTTGTTAAATTTAGTTATAGTTTTTCCCAAAAGACAGAAAAAATTGCACAAAGAATTGGCAATACAGTAAAGTTACTCAGTAATTAATCTTTAAAATGCGAGTTCAAGCACAAATCATGAAACTAACATCAAAATGATGATTGAGCTCAGCATGAAATTCAATTGTTAAGGGGCGCTAAACTTTTAATTGTAATTTCGTGATCTGAGAGGTGTGCACCAAGTAAAGAATGCACTGCCCGTAAAAGAATGTCAGGTTGCGGTCGGTGCCTTACGACAAGCGTAAAACGTTTACCGGTAGAAGAGACCGTGTTTGGGGAGGGATTTTTCCGCATCTCTGCTACTTCAATACATCTTCTACTTTGACAGTACCATTGACATATATTTACTTTGTCTCAATTTTGGATATTGTATTTCCGTGGTTAAACTTCTCCATATTCTTGAAGAATTACCCATGTAAACTAGCTATGATAATGTATTAGTTTTCTTCTCGAACGTGGGGCTCGCCAGTGCATTCTATTCTCTTGCGAAAAATTTCCTGTGTTCAACTCAGTGGGAATCGGAGTATGCATCATTTCCATTGCCCCTCAAGTACTGCCACATTTACTTCTCGGGGGAAAAGCGTACACTTCGTCAGTGCAGTTCAGCACACTATCACATAATATTGGCCACAAAAGCGCTCTTAATAACTTACACTTCGTTCCCTACTTTTGTTCATGGCTCCATCGCGGCTGTCTTTGTCCCAGTGAAAACACTCCAGGGAATTTTATTTTCGCAAAATGAAACCAATTTCAGAAGCCGAAGAATATTCCGATAGAGAAGGAAATGAATCTTTATTTTGAGAACAATAGGTGCTTTGTTTGCTTGAAAGACACAGCATAAAAATTTTATAGTCGCAAACTGAACCCGATTTCAGGAGCTGGTCTGTATCATTATGGTGCATAAGAGCATAATGGGAAATTCTATTGGTCCAGAATCAATAGGATAATTCGGATTTTCATCGTTTGCGTATTGTTAATTTAGAGTTCGGTGTAACTTTCACAAAACATTTTCCATTGTGATGCGTGCCTTTGTAAGTATATAGTGTCTGTGGTATATTGGTTTTTATCATTAACACATTGGTCAAAATGAATTTCTGTAAACAACATACCGTCAACTATGACAAATCCGGGGACAATGGTAGAAAAATCAAGTTCTCTTTTTAAACTGTATAATGCCCTATTGCTAAGTGAAATGTATTGATTATAAATCTGAGAATAACAAGGTATGTAACTTAAATGAAATTAAACTTTATGAAGCAATTAGACTTGAAGTACAAAAGAATAATAGAGCATCTAACATACAGTAGTAAAGTATCAGTCATTAGGCATCATTTCAGTTATCAATTTAAACTTAATTACTAAGATTTGTCAACTTGACTGTTGAAATGTTTTCTCTGGATTTGTTATAGTTGACAGTATAACGTTTCCAACAGTCTCAGTTTGACTACCGTGATTACAATAAATGTTTTGGGACCAGGAGAGCATGAGAGATATTAATTTTTTTTTAAAAATTATTCCATATACCGAGACAAGTAAGGTAAATTTGCCTCAACCATGTGCCACATGTGTATTGAATACTATTTTTTAGGATAAAACTATTATTAGTTACTTCAAAGTGGACTAAATTTAGTAATGAAACCTCAAATTAGTCATCTTCCAAATTACCAATATTATTTATAAAAGTAAAAGCAGCAATACAGAAATCGTATCATTTTGGAAATAAAGAGAAAAAAGGAGAGAACGAAAAAATTTCAGGCTGTGTTTTTAAATGCGCTATTGTTAAACTTCTGAAGGGAATTCCGTGTACTGTATCAACTCATTTACCAACTTAGGTAAACCTGCCTAATTTGGTTGTCAAAAATAATTAATATAAACCTCTAATAACAACACTCTTTAATTGTCCGTTATCCGTTATCTGTTGACAGGACCGTGTGGCGGCGGTAAAGTCTAAAACCTTAAAAAATTCCACAACTGACCAATGATTTTCAATAACTGTAGTCCTTTACATATTAATTGTAATAAGCTAATTTACTCAAAACAATACTGTATTATCATTCACTTAGCGGAGAAAAGTGCAGTATTGAGTAACTAAAAATATAAGAACAAAGTTTCAATAAACTTTCTGTTATTAACACAGATATCAAATATCAATTTATCCCTTCAATTAATCTTTGTTAGTAGTCTGCGCAAGTTGGTCAGTAGTTTCTTGCAATTGTTTGAATCGAAAACGGCACATCTCATAGCTGTGAATACAACGTTACCAGCCCCAAATACAAAACTTTATACCCTTTATGTACTCTGTCGTGTATGTGTCTTCTAAGCTGCAAAACTAGATTCTTGACAAGCAGACGTCTTTTCAATGATGTTTACTTATCATATATAAAAGTCAATCTTGTATTCAAGCCATGTTTCCACTGTGTTATGATAGAGGAGCATATTGTGCATTTTTATCCCCTTGTTAATGCACTCGAGTTAGCACGACTGTTTGCTGACGCTTGGGTACCGGTAAACGTCTAATAGTCTACGACCATTTCGTTTTAATGTACGTAAAATATTAACGGCACATTGGAGGTTTTTCCAAATTCGATCTTAATTTTTGTAAGTCTACCTAATTAGCCAATTAGACAAGCTAATAAAATTAGTGTCAACTGTATCAGTTGACTGACTACTGATAGGTAAATTACTGAATTTAGTTTTTACTAAACATAGTAAAACTAACAAATCTAGTCAACTACCTAATTTAGTAAACCACTAATGTAGTGTTGGGTATGCAAATTTTGTTGCATTAACAAACTGAGACCCATTTGCTCATTGCTATGGCAGGAGTTAATAAAAAGGTTTTACCCTTGTCCTTGTTCATTTAACCTTAGATTTCTGGACAAATATACTTGAATTAGGCTAAAAACTGGTGTTTTGTAAAAATTACTAAAAGTAGTAAATGCCTAAAATTGGTATGATACTAAAAATTGT
>JBCAUI010508073.1:0-12762 GCA_038406195.1 Haplosyllis anthogorgicola | reverse complement strand
AATGTCGAATTCTGTAGTGATTTTGTTGAGTCTTGTGATGGTGGTATTACCTCGTCTGTTTCCATGATTGTAATGTGCAAATGTATGGGGTTAGGTGCTTTTTATATTATTTTATAGGCATGAGTTAATCAAAATCAAAGGTGAACTCTTGGAGGTACAGTTAAGAGTAGTTTATTTTGACAGTGTACGACCCAGAATTTCATCACTTTTCTGCACTTTGAAGTGTCTATTTGAAGTTTAAACTTCAATTGAGGGTGCACATTTGATCCCAGAGATCGTATTTCAGCCCAGGGATGAAATGCGATTGGCATGCATCCCATCCATGGCTGGAATGTGCTCCAATTGAGGGCGCGCATTTCATCCTTGGATGGGGAGTGCGGGGCGCAAATGAGCCGGCGCGCACCTCATCCTAGTACAACGTAGCCAGCCGTATACTTGATGGATATTTCTCGTGATCGAGATAACTGTCAAAAGATAAAAGTTTTTCTTTGATTAATTCAATTCCACGGTCCCCTTTTAATGACTGGCACTATTTAAGTCTCAAAGTTCTAAAACAAAATCTTGGCTTTGAGTACGTACATCCAGAAGGTCTGTTTTGTTTGGTTTTATGTACATTCACAGATTGGTTTTCTGAATGCCAACTGGATGCTTGTTTTCTTGTCGGTTGTTAACCTGTGCAAAATTACGTAAATATCATCGTCTGTGGATATGAAGCAAATATTTTGAACACAGCTGGGTGTTGGTTTGATAACAATTGAACAGGTTCAAAGTGAAAGGTATTCAGTACATCGCCGTTTTCGGTAAACACAAACAGTTGTTCCAAATTTCAATCAGATGATGAGTTCAAATGTAGTACAAACAGTGACACAAGTTTTCTGTCTGTGTGAACCAGACTGGTTGAACTAATTATAGATTAGTGAAAGTTGAAATGTATATTAATCCTATAAAATCAGTTGTTTTGAAATGTATGGAAATCCGTGTACACTTTCACTTTGGCACGACAAGATTTGTAAGATAAAGTCACTGATGAATTATGTAATGGAACAAACTAAAGGGGGCAGTGCGGAAGATTAACTGGCATTGGACAACTATTTTTGAAAATGGTAACATTTTACGGAGATATTACAATAGTCACTACATCACTGGGCACATTTGTTAACTTACTTTTAAAAACGAATTTAAATTCAATTACAAGCTGTCGATTAAGTCTTACCAGAGATTGTTATTGCACTGTATTTTAGAGAATAACAGATCCAAATATAACACTTTTTGTGGTGGCACTGCTATCGTAATTCCATCAATACTTTACGGCAACACACATAACCCTAGCCTTTAATTGAAGAGAAGAATGTATCACATCTCATACTTTATGCTGGCGAATTTCTATGTAAATTAAGACGTATGAGAGCTCGGAACGACTTTGAAGTGAGCTGTAACAAGATTTCTTACTTTCTGATGGGCGTACTAATGAACAGGGGGGCTGGTTGTCGTCAGGCTGAGTGTTACATAATGTATTACTAACGTAGCCGACTTTTTACTCATTTAATTTAATTTATTCCAAACTGTATTTTAGGGGGATATTTTGTACGGAATATCAAGTGTTTTATTTCTATATGACATGATTAGCATGCTAGAATATGGTCTCTCTATTTTTTGATTGTTTAACAAAATTAATTAAAAGTAACTAGATATAAGACACGGGACAATAAAGGTTTGCACAAAGTATTCATTGACAAAAAAGTTCTTCGTAGATAGAATATCAAAGTGTACTTTAGGTCCCTGCGTAATTACCTTTATTTTCTGATTGTTTAGCCTGTGAGGTCATAGAGAGTCAATAGCTTTTACCATAAGGTGGAATATGTAATGGCTTAAACCACCATTGCATTCCTGCCCTTGCGTCAAAGTCAAAGGTCAAGGTGACTGAGACGAGGCCCTTGATCATTTATTACCCTGGGATTGGCCCTGGATAGACAATAGGATAGCTCGGTGACATAACCTTTGGTGTTGTTTTCGTGACTTGGGATGGTATTAATTGTTTATGACATGGACATTTACGCCATGTGGCCGATAGCAAGCCCAGAAGGTCAGGATCTAGGTCATGCCGAGGTCCTGTAAAAATCTCAATATTGGCTTCATTTATATTGCTCACATGGCACAAGTGTAGACAGTTTGCATTTCGCCGAAAGCGGAATGTAAAATATAAGGTGTGTCCAAAATATTCTTCCCTCTGCAGGAAATTTTTTATGGTATCGCCAGAAAATGATCGAACTCCTGATACTTTATAAACTGTATAGTTCTTAATAATATGTTACTACTGTGGGAGAAATGTTTTAACTGAATCCTTGTTGAGAATAAATTGAATAATTTTGTAAATGGAGCGAAGGCCTTTATTTCGATCATTGAGGAATTTAAATGAAAATAAATGATATTTGTATCTATAGAGATTGCAGTGAAATTCCAACTTTTTATGTGAAAAATTATATTTACCCGACTTATGAATGTGAATAGATTGCGTAGTTTTTATATTCTTTTCGCTAATTCCGAGCCGTGAATGGTGTTTTTGTACACCGAAACAAATCATTGAGACCACTTTTAAAATAATCTACATGTGTTCATTTGAACTTATGGTGCACATTTTAAATGTGATTTATTTTAGCATACATCTTAATTTTCTGTTAAACCACAACTATCTGTTTCTTTGCACATATGTGTCGAGGTTCAGTGTTGGCCAATATTTTGGAAGAATGGCGTGCCTTATAATTTGTGGTGCAAATGGCTTGCAGTATTCCCATAATTTTACTATTGTCTCTCGTTGTGATGGTATGTCTACGATTTTAATAGCCAAGAGTCAATTTATTTGCAACACAAGGTGCCACAAGTATTGGTTTTAGTGATTCCACTTCCTTTCCCAGTGTGAGGGTCATGGGTCAAAGTCACAATGTTTAAAGTCTTGCTCATTTACAACCAAGGGAGAGGCACCATTCAAACAAAAGAATGCATGGGTTACATAACCTTTGGTGTTGCTGTTTGGTCAAACCTGCTTTTAATTGTCTGTAGGACAGAGTTTATGCCAATTTGCCAAGAGCAAGCAATCAAGGTCAAGTCAAGGTCATAGGAAGGACATGTAAAAAGTCTCGATATTGGCTACATTTTGCAATTTAGATGACAGACGAGCAGACATAGCTGGTGGCGTAAGCTAATGAATGGTTCTCGTATTGTAGTCAAGAGTGCTTCAAACTTTTCAACATAATGTGTACAACAAATTGGTCAAATTATCGACCTTAAGCACTTAATTTTAATAAAGGCAGCGATACAAAAAGAGATTTGAATTTATAGGCTTATTTGAGAAATTAAATTCAGGATTTCTAATATTTGTAAGGTGCATGTGAATCAGTGACCTTTTACGCACATTACACCCTTAATAGGCTAGCATAACATATTTGTTGAAAAAAAATTAGGAGTTGCTACCTCAGCTTTGTCCTTTTTAAAAATCGAAGTTGATCTGAACCGTATTCAGAGTCTTTTTCGGGATTGTTCAAAGAGTCGATCTTTTCAGAGCTCGTTTTCGGACATGTGTACACATTTTGGCAGCTGGTAAATCTGCATGTGTATGTCTGTTTTTACTTGTAATGAATTGTTAATATCCTTACTTTCAGATTAACACAGCTCGCATTTCAGTTTCAAGGAATTTGAAATAACTTGGGAAATGAAAGAAAGAAAAGTACGTGTTCGTGAATGAGAAACAATAAAGGTTTTTTTGCGGAACATTTTCTATGCTTGCGGATGCTTTTATTGGTGCCAATAGTAAGATTATATTCACGGCGATATAAAAGGAGACTAATAATCCTACCACCTGCCTGGTCTCAGCAATTTATGTAAAACTTTGAAATTTGTCATAAACTTGCCATTTTGAAGTTTGCATCGAGTAACTTCCTTTATGGTAGATTTTGTATCTCCGGATATTGTACATTTTAATGGATCATCCACATCACATGTCTTGATAAATTGATTTTATTATTTATTTGCTTATCTGTAATGTCTTGGAAATGTAATGTAATGTTTTGGAAAATTTCAGATGGCATGGATGTTATGATTTCAAGGCCCCTGTCGCAATCAAAATTAAGGTCACGCCAAAACGAAAACTTTTACAGACTTTCAGTACTGATGTTACAAGATAAGATGTCCCCAGCTGTCAATTAAATCTGTCTCTAAAGTGACATACATTTCAGTGGGTTTTATATTTCTTAAGAGCGTAACAGGGGTTCCTGAGATTTACCCTTTGTTGCTTCAACCCTCATTTCAATGGCCAGTCAATTTACTCCCATTTATTCCCACAAGACAATTTAAACCCTCTTTTCACCCATTGTTGTAAAGTAGAGACAGATTTGGCTTAGTCTTTCATGGGTGACTGTGCCTTAAAAATCACTGATAATTTAGCCCTTCTATCGAGGAGCCCCAATACCAAACAAGGCAATAAGTAGTTAAACGGCCATGCAAATTTAAAGTACAACAAGTAGTTATTATCATTTCAATTGCAAACAGTGGAGAGGGAATGTTCCTTTATGCAGAAATACTTTGGATAATTTTATATACATTTCGGACTAGTACTTGACCACAAAGTCAATTACATTGAGGAGATTTGCGTTTGTGTTTACGTTGTGACTGTTGCCGATGATGTGATGATGATGTAAAGTTTTATCTTTTGTGTGGACAGCAAGTTAAAACCTTGGGTCCTTTAACAATTCAATACTGGCATCTAAAGAGTGAATTAAGGTAAGACAAGATACAGACTAATTGATAAAGTAAAGTTCCCAAATAAATGCAAAACTATAACGGGACATGCTATATGTTATTGTCGATTTCGGGTGAACAGGAACAGGAACGTCCGAGATCCTTAAAGAAAAGTCACCAAAAGCATTGCCCAAAAATACATAAAATACACATACCCATTCCTCTAAGCCATAGGCACATTCTTAGTTATGTACAGATGCTTTAATAACATGGTGGAGATGCTTTATGGCAGTGCACAACATGGTTTCCTGCCTAACCTGAGGTTATTCCCCTACTTGAAAACATACTTTTAACGAGAAGATGGCTCTGCAACATTGTTTTTGCGATGTCTCAACATCAGTTTGAAAAATAAGGTGAAGTGTCTGGTCGCTTTGTTGAATTTTCTGTTAAAAATAAAGAAACAAGGCGACGTGACAATCGTAATTGTGACAGTTCTTTTGAGCAATATTAAATGCTGGTACTTGGTACAATACTTTAGCTAAGTCAACACAGATCATCCGATTTTCCGGATATACTCAAAGCATGAAGGGGATTTAAAAGATACAAGAAATGCGTTTTTCAGAGAGGATGATAGAAATGTTTACAAAAGGGCTTGATTTTTTATGCATGCCGTTTCAAGAGGTCAACATTGTTTTAACAAAGTGACATGTTGTTCGCAATCGAACACAAAATATATGGAGACGCACACACTCCGTTTTTATCTGCAAAACCCCCTCGACAAGGCAATACGTTTTGACTGGGGTTTTAACAGACTTTGGAGTAAATGTCGAGACAAACACTCGAAAGTGAACAGCTTACCTCTTGACATCACTTCAATGTATGCATGGCATAACTGGTGGCAGTATTTACGTACGTAAAAATTAACGTAACTTAGAAAATACATTTGATGGCTGCAGATGGATTTGTGTCGCGTGTGGTGTGATTTCAAATGGTGTGACATGTGAGATATTCTAGAAAATAGTGTGTGGGCTAGTGGGTGTGGTTTTCAGCAGAGCTCATGCAACTGATGAATCTAATTTAGATCATACTCTTAACAAAAACATTTGCAATCATATAATTTTTTTTACAGTCTGTACGGTTTGTGTCGTCCAAAGAGAGCGTTATTCAAATTATAGTACCAAATAACGTGTTCTTTTATCGAAATATGCATGCTGTGATCATAAAAAATAATTACTAATGGTTTAGTTCAGAGATTATTCACGTTTATAATATAGTTACAATATGTAATCAAACTACAATGTCATTTGAACAAAACAACGGGAGTAGCACATTGCGTTGGTTGCAATATTTACCACTTCATAACAAGGAGTCTCTATTTAGTTACGGGCATGCAAACTTCAATCTGAAAATATTCTCGTTTTCAACGTAAAACATTATTCTGAATCAGATCTGTTCTCCATCACAATTACTTCGCTTCCTTTGTAGTGTTTCCTTCTATTGAGCTGCATGTCCGACAATGGTTGATTTAGAGCCATCTAAATGGCCATTAAAATGGTTATAAAATCCTATGTAATACAAGATTGCCAGTAGCTATTAGCATATTGCGAGCACCTTATCCTTTTGCATTCAATTCAAGTTTTATTTACATTTTATGGTGGGGGAGGCTCGAGTTTGTTTAGTGTGTGTGAGTCGTACAAATAAAAGTCGGCTGAACCCGTGATTATATGGACATAAAGTTAGTATCCATTTTTTTCTACACCACTGGGAACAGAAAATACGTTTTTGTTGAAATATGATGCATCATAAAATATTTTACATAAATTACTCTATTGTGTAAACGTTTTAAAAATATTTCATGGTAATATTTTTGCGTCAAGCTTAGGTTTAATGCAAAATACTGTTTGTTCATGAAACAGTAAAAAAGCTTACGTTTACAGAAGGACATTCCTTGTAGTAAATTAAATTAAGGATTTTTTACATCACGGACATTGTACATACAAGGATTGGTAACATTCTTGCTCATTTACAACATATTTTAAATACATGCACATTATTGCAGCAATGTTGTTAGATAAAAACATCAAGAGGTGAGATCGACGGTGTCTTGTTTGGAATTAATGTATGCACCGTAATGGGGCTTTTATTGGAGTTAACGGCGGCTTCTCTCAGAATTTCATGTGATTTTATTGCCAAATAATTCACTTCATTCAACTATAATAAAGTCAGATGTTTTTGCTTGCTGGACTTGCCTGTCTTTTATACAACTACATTTTAAAAGCTATCACTATCTTCCTGATTAAAATTTAAAATGTCTTGTAAAAAGGTTTTATTTACCAATTTACAATTGAGAAGAAGGTACACGAATTACTTTCTTTGAATTAAGTCGGTGCCATTGAAAATTCACCTAAACATTCAATCCATTTGTGTCAAAATAAATTGTGTCGCACACTTTTATTCAAGACGAAAAAGAACAATTTGATACACCACAGAAGGGTTACGTAGGTATTTAGGGTGTAAATTTTGTGCTTCACATGCTTATATGCGTAAGTTTTTGGTACAGTATTTTCCTGCTTAGATATTTTAATAGCACCTATTGGAGGGTGGTCAAATAGGGGTTGAGGGGGTTATAAAATAACCGATCAATTGTCTATGGAGACAGGGTACTGTCAAGTTAAGATAAATGTGTTTTTGGTTTCTAGTTTGCTGTGGCCGAAAAGAGTTAACTTTGTGCTTAATTTTAGGCGCAACTGTTAAGAATGGACCTTCCGAGATGGGGACCTGATTTTGACTTCGAAATATTCAGGTCATTAACAATTGTTTAGACCCGTAATGTAAGGATATATAGGTGAATGTACGTTACTCTCTTCAAAACGTATAAGGTAAATGATGATTAATTTCTTAGCTTGTTAACTGTCAATGACATTTCTAGTGAATCAGCTATGCGTTACATTTGACAAAAAGAAATAAAAACCAATCGACATGTCTGCAATCTCAATATGAACACAAATGTTGCCTCTGTTTGTGTTTGGTACGGTTATTTTTTACAGCCATGGTTCATTTAATCTAAATATCACAGACATTTTTTTTGTCGAGAAAAAAATGTAGTTTATTATACATTTATGAATTTTTGCACATGAGTTTTTTTTTCAATATATTGAATGCAGACGAGACATTTACCGGAACATTGACGGTTTATCGTATTTGGATGATTCAGGTGCACGCAGTGTACGAATAGATCTATGAGCTTACCTATGTTTCCTTTAGGTACAGATTTTGTTTCCCTTTGCGTAAGGAAATATCAATTGAGCAGAGTTACCAATATAGCAACGGAAGGCTGAGGTTGGCGACACACTGGCGGTGTGCCGTAAAAATATCGAGCGTTGGGTGCCAAAGTAGGTGCTGCATTGGCCGTCGATTTGCGCAAAACTTGTGTGAAGGCCAAGATAAGGTGTTCCCAAGGCACGTAGCATTATAATCTTTGTGTGATGGTATATAAAAAATTAACAGGCAACTTAATGGCTGACAAATAGATCATAAACAAGTGCTTTATACGGGAAAATTGACGTTTAGCTGATGTTTTTATTTGTCATTAGCATTAGCGCAGCTTCATTTGTTGTCACTCAACGTACAATTTCTATTGTGTGACCCAGCAATCCTAGACATTGCGGACTGGAGTGCGCGTAACCTTTTATACATTATTGATAAATTAAATATTAATACCGTGTAGAAAATTGTCCACACCGATTTTGACGTCATTTGTTTCTCAATATTCTTTTGACATAACTTCAATGAATTGATTATCTAAAAAACCAAAATTTCAGTCAAGTGGAGCTTAAGATATACATGTGTATAGAATGCCACGTACTGCCTTAATTCAGGAAAAAAAATAGAAAACCAAGACTAAATTTGGTATTAGTGTTACTGTAGACTTTTTAAAATTAATTTCCCTACACTAGTTCAAACAAATCCAAGCCTCAGAACATCGGGAAATGTCGGACTGACATCTTCTAATTAAATATAAATTTTGCACCAAATTTATCTGCATATGATATTGCATTACTTTGTTGTAAATGGGAGAAATATTGACATTCCGTGGTGGAATCAATTAGGTCGTGTAAAAATACATGTGTAAACATTTTTCGTTATTCAAACTACTGTCTGCATGCATGGTCACTGTCGTATTTTATTGTTTAATTTGATGCCAAATATTTCTATTAGGTTAATCAAATGAAACGAAATTTCGAATACCTGACAACATTTATGACAGGGAGAATGGACATTGAAATCGCAGGTGAAAATTGCATCTGTCGTCCACTGTGGCCTTAGTCAAATCTCGTTACATACGCGACTGTTATCTCTTGATCTACCCTGTCACGGCCTTGATGGGCCGCTGAAAACCACTTTGAAATCCGCGAGTGGAAATGGACAGAGTGGCCAGGGAACAATGCTAAGTGACAGGCTACAGGGAAAGCTACTTTGTGGCCCATTGTCGAGCTGTCACTGACTTCCAACGCCTACCGTGTTAGTGGGGAAATGCTAGATATCAACACTTTAGTCAGGTAAAGAAAGGATTTCACGGGAGCTTTTAACTTTTGTGTGGCGGGAGGCTTTATTACGAAAAAGGTGTTGTCAGCTCTTATTGAATTGCTGAATTTTTGCTGCCATGAAAAACCTCACGGGAAGATGTTCAAAACTCAGAACATGAAGTTTGTTTTTGGTTTACGCAGCGGGGCGGCCTTCGCACACATTTCTGCCGAACCGATACTTTATTTGTGTCAGTGTGTTTACGTCGGTAGTTTGCTACCTGTCATTATTCGACAACTTTAAACGTCAACGTTTTTGTTGCTAGAATAAATACGAGCGACAACCAAATTTTAAGAATTCCTTTGCATGCAAATCAAATGAAAATTGTGAAAATAATAAATATATAGAAAGTGTTTCTGTGTGTGTCACAAACCAGAATGGATGCAAGTTATAGTCGTTTATGTGTTCATATCATTCTGTTTATTTGGTGCGACACATTTTGTTCACAAAGCCAGTATTTTGCAATGCATGCTTTATGTTAGACGCAACCACACGGATTTATGAAATGGATATGATAAATGTGAACAACCGACCCACAAAGAGCTAGAAATCTAGCTGCTTAGGTTAATCACGATAATACGTCTTGTTATCTCCACCTGGGTTCCACCGAACATTTCGCCCTCAAAGTATAGCATCTTTGTTTTCATCGAAATTAAAGTCAAATGTCGATTAGTTTTCCCCGTTTTTGTCGTAGACCAGACGCCAGTGTGGAGGTTAGGGCCTTTACTAAGTGACTTCAAGGGAGTTGTTGTTTAAAGAAGTTTTCCAAGGATGAAGTGTCAGATATCAGTCATTTGACTTTCATAGAAAAACGAATGATAGATATCTCTCTAAAAGTTCTGTTCTTATTGTGTTCTGACAATGCCTAAAACGTGATGTCAAAAAGGCGCATCTTTTGAAATTACTTTTATCCTTTAGGAGTTCTTGTAAGAAAGACAAATATCAAAAACATTGCAGATTAAAGGAAACGCAGAGGAATTTTCTTTCATAATCTTGATTATTTATTTTCATGTACTGTACGGTGAAGTTTATACACCTGCATGGCTTTCATTATTATTCTATCAAAATTTTATGTTTTACTCTGAAGGTACTAGAGTCCTTAATATAATTTTAAATACTGCAAAATATCACATTATTTGTAATATATTAACTGGGAAGTTTAATATGGTCCTTTATATATAGACACTATCACACATCTAAGTCAATGCGTTTGGATTATACAAAATAAGGGCTTTAATTGACCTGTAAATGTCATTGCCACATTCTTTACTGTGCATCAGGTTGGTTTACAACGTTGAATATAACATTTTAAAATTATATTTACATCATTCAGTCTAGATGAGACATTTACACGAAACAAATAGATCATTTGATAGTTATACATGCAGATGTTATTATTTCAAGTAGAATTTCTTTGCTAACAGTTCATAATAATAATTTATTATGTCATCCGTTATTTATACTGTAGGATATGCTGTGCTAAAAATAATTACAACTACATTATTCCATAATTGATACTTATCGTGCATTAAAATATAATATAGAAAATTATAAACACAATTAATTGATCGAAATGTTACAGCCTACGTAAATCTCAGAAATTTTAATCAAGCTAAATTCTTTTTCTTTAATTAATTTTTTGAACGCTTTCAAATATATTTTCAAACCCTGCATTCCCAAGTTATACAATACTTTTATTTATTTATTTTACATATTTTTTCTCATAATTGTTTTCAAAAGAATAGAGGTTCATCTAGAAGGTTTGCCAAATCTAACGCGCGCCTTGCCCAAAAAGTTGTCAAGTAAAATACTTCATCATCATAAAATAAAGATACCTGAATAAAGATACATGATTTCCCTACATGTATCTTTAATCTTACATTGACAACACCATAAAATTATTTTTTGACGGAGCAATACGGTATGAATTGATAGATGTTCTCTATTCTTTAGTTTATTACAGCTTTACGTTTAAAGAAGAAAAAAATAGATGAATAAGATAAATCATGATTATTATTACTATTATTGCTGCGCCGTTGAGCCAAACTTTCTTGTTGCCAGAGGCGGGTATTGATAAGTCGTTTAATGCTTGTACTGAGCGCTTTTTAGTTCATCCAATACAAAGCTGACGACTTAATTGCACCATGAAAAAATCTCTATGCAAATTCAGATGTTTTTGAAGGGAATGTTTACACAATGGGAACAAGGTTAGGAGTGCGAGGTTCACTGAGCCTACAGCGGGGGTATGGTCTCCAGCCCGCTGCGGCTCAAAGCGTCTCCCCGCAGGGTCACGGTCCCCCCTGAAATTCAAACCTCTCCGATATCGACTGCATGGCGCTTGCCATACAAATACAGGCTTCTAGTTCTTACACAAATGTTGTAACAATTTTATGGTGGATGTTTAATTAGCATAATGAATTGTTAAGGGAAAGGAGTAATCGATTTCTTGACAAAAATCGTGGTATTTTTAATTGCACGACTTTGTCCTTGTACATGACAGGTATCGTAATATTGGCGATGTAGCTAGATTTCACATTTGTGGATTCGGTTAATTTAAATTAATACATTACATACAATTTTAACTATTTTAGTGAATAGATTACATTGTAGAAACTTAAAGTTTTCGACATTTAACACAATTTCAACTAAACTTACAGTTTATTAACCAGTTAATATTGTCACGGAGACATATGCATATAAATGCAAATGAATCAAATGTAGACACTTAATCTGACAGGATTTCTTTAATGTGACAGAATTTTTGTACAATTGCTGGCTCATTATAAAAGGCACACAAAAAAGTTAATATTGTAGGATTTATTTCAAAGAACATTTGTCTTAAACTGGATAGATTTCGTATTTTAACGAATCGTTAACAAATATTCATATTCTGGCAAAAGATTTGTCAATTTGTATTTATGACCATAAATCCTGAACAGAATAACGAAAAGTTAGTCATGAAATTATAAAATTTAAACGATCAAGTTACATATTTTATAATTGCTCACAGCATTTCATATGGAACAGGGTTATAATATGTATTTAAAAAGTGAGATCATACGGCTAGCACCAGGGGTAGACAGATAACTGAATATGGTTGAGAAAATAAATTTATTCATTATTACAACATATACGACTCTTTAGCAGCATATAACGACCCATTAAATGCACATTACCAGTTTTAAAATTCTTCAAAAAATATCCATCATGTGAATTGTCAAGATTAACGTTTGTCTCATTTCTTACACATTTGTTACACTTTTTGTGTGCCATCGTGAAGAATTTGACCCACATTTACGGGTATACAATTCTGGTAACAGTTGAATGTGTACAAATGTTGTTGCCTAAAAGTTAGTAGTTTGTGTGTATGTATGCAGGGGCGGATCCAGGATTTCCCGTTGGGGGGGGGCGCCCGGCGGGCGCCAACCCTATTTTCGCCCAAAATTT
>JBCAUI010508062.1:0-12763 GCA_038406195.1 Haplosyllis anthogorgicola | reverse complement strand
ACTAGTTTCTTGTTTTGTTACATCTTGTTGGTACCAGTGACAATCCAGGAAGGACTTGGATCCCTGTATCAGTTCAGACACGGTATTAAACGCCATAGAGCGGTTTGCCAGGTCTTTGAGCATTTACATGGAGGTTCACCACAGCCTGGTACTGATACCAATGAGATTTTGACAAAACAAGAGATTTTTGGGAGATTTTGGCTTTTTTTTGGAAGTTGGGGTAGGGATCTCTCCAGTGGATCCAGGGGACCCAGAGAAGTCACTCCAGCCAGTAACATCAGTAACATCACTGCCAGTAACCATCCAGTCCCACTCACCAGTCAGCTGCACCAGTACCTGCACCAGATGCACCAGAAATACTACAAAAACGCCAGTAACCGCTTCTAACCGTGCAGGACATTCTAATAGACTCTAATCAACATCATAATGAAAGGATTTAAATAGACATTAAGAACTAATGGCTGCAGCTAATACTACACTGTTTCTTATATAATATTAGTTCTAATCAATAGTTTTTAATGGGACTTTTTTTAATGGCAAGCTGGAGGACTTCTACATGCTTCTGAACCGTTTCCAATCGTTTTTAACCGTTTTAACAGTCTTTAATATGGTCTTTAAGATCTCTAATATTTGCTAAATCTAGTAATTTTAAGAATTTCTAACCATTATTTTCTGCAATTTGTAATTACTATTTATACAGTATTTCCATCGATTTTAATCATATAATAACTTAATATTTACAGATTTGAGGTGGAGATGTACCCCATCAGACTGGGACCACAAATACAAGGACCAGGAGGCTGGGGGACATCTGCACATCAAGGATTTTTAGGGGTAAATCGATTTGTTTGAAATTTGGAATTTTATGGATTTTTAGGGGGGGGCACCCTTAACTTGGTTAAATTACATAGAAAGTTAAAGGCTGCACTCCATCGTTTGCCTTTATGTTTGTGTGTGAATGGATGAGTGTGATTCAATAGTTTAAGGGGTTGTTTCGTGTATTGTAGTGTCCTTCACAGTTTACAGATGGTGGGGACCAATTTGGGGTGGATGTGAATTCTCTCATTTGCAGGGTACTGGTCCTGAAGGTGTGTGTCCATTAATCCCTGGAGGTGCTGTTAGAGCTCTGTTTGTCCCTGCCCACGCTTTCCGGTATACCTCCCTATAGACCAGTTTAAGACCAATCCTTTGTGTGGGGTCTGATGTGAACAGGATCTTATGTTAACAGAACTGTGAACGTCTGTACTCCACCCGGTGAGGACACTGGTCTCATTCCATCTAGGGACTAGCAGCATCACCTTGTATTGTGTCCAGGTACATCCTCTTGCAGTAAATTCCAACCCTGTACTGCCTGGATGGCTTGGTCTGATGTGAACCAAGGTCCTGGGGGGGCATGCCCGCCCCAGGGCCTTGCAAACGTCTGTACTGGCCTCAAAGGTGGGACATGGGGGGGTGCAAGGTCCCTCAAGTGAGAGCCCGATGGTGCTTTAAATGTAGCACTATTACAGTGATAGGGTGAAGGTGGGTTACCTGGACAAGGTTGTGGACACATTACTTAGGTGGGTGGCAGACCAAACCCCTTGATACTTGCCTGGGACAGCTTACTGTTGGACTGGTGGCCAGTAAATGAGAGAAAACCCAAAAACCGCAAAAACCGTCAAAAACCGTCTGTACACGTAGGGGGGGACCTACTGAACCGTTTGCAAAAAACCCCATCTCAATATCTTAATTATTAACAAAGTTATGGTCATTTAAAGTTTTTATGTCATTTACACTTAGATTTTGTCATTTTCTTTTGAAATGTCTTCGGGTTGTTCCAATTTTGTCTGTTATTCTACAGTTAACCTCTTTGGAAACACCCTTTATCTCTGTTTCAACAAATGGCTCACTTTAGCCTTCCTTCTTCCAAGCCTTCTCCACTTTCCAAATTGGAGTTGTTCAACAAAGTTTGGCATTTTTCTTTAAAATCCAGTAAATTACACTAAATTAACCACCAAACCATCCAAATTACTACAATAAATGACCAAAAGTGTCATTTCAATCATTTGAAATGTCACGAATGTCATTCTTGGTCATTTAATCCAAAATCACACAAATCCATCAAAATTATTAAAATTACATTTTAACTTTTAACCTTCACACACAGGTGACATTCAAAATAATTATATTATTCATTTCAATCTTAAAATGTCACCTATACAAAATTTAAATGACAATCAGTGTCATTTAAAATGGGGTGTCCAAATTAATTTATACCCTTTTAATAATAACTCATTTTTATTCCATTTTTCTCAAATCACTCTGATTTTACCCTTAAATGTCTTAAATCATCCAAATGGTCATTCAAAATGACATTTCACACAACACCACATTCATTTCCATAACAATTCACTTTCAACCTATTTTTCCCAAAATTCAGTAAATTTATCAAAAATTAATTTTCTAAAAATTTTGGGTCCGGCACCGTAAGGTCCGGCACCACTTCCGGCACCTGAGCCACCTCAGAAAATTATTTACCCGTCATAGACGTGGTTTGTGGCAAGATGGTGTCAATAATTTAAAGACTATTTTATCAGCAGAGCAAGCACAGTTGCTCCCATGCTTTGTCAAGGGTAGTTGCTGTTTTGTTCCTGCTGTCCACCAAATCTCTAATAATAACATTCCATATTTTTACCATCACCGTCAAAGGTGGTTCAATAATTTTCTTCAGCGGCTAATTTGCCGCAACTTACCTTAACTTACTTCAGAAACTATCTTTTCCTTCCAAATACACAAAAACACCAAAATTACTTATTATTCTAAATTTTAACATTAATTATCATAAAAACGGTTTTTTTCCAGTTGGTGCATCGTCCGTGTATTAAATTATATTCGGTTCAACTGGGTCTCTATATTCTTCTGGGGGGGTATATATAACCATAAAAATCATGTTCCTGAGTGCGTAATTCACTTTTATGGAACCAAAATTAATTCCATCGGTTATTCTTTACTTATATTAACTCCTCATTGACCAGCATGACTGGTCTTTCTGTTTCCCTCAAATTCCATTCAAATTGGGGAACAAACCTAAATTATTCACATTTTTCTAACTCAAACTAATTCCAAGTCAAATTCTTCAACATACTTATCAATATCAACAAACAAATCCTTATTCATATGTACTTTTAATTCGTATTGTAGTGTGTGTTTTGTGTGTCTTGTTATTTTACTTTGTTTTACTTAATTCGACGATGGATCGGGGTAGATTGAACCCGGGAACAAATGAGGAAAATCCTCTTCCTTCCCCCGATCTGAATTTCACCCGGGAAGTTCAATCCATATTAAACGGAGAATCACCACCAACATCATCTCCACATCTCCCTAACGTCCCTGCGGATGTAACAGGGGACGTTAATCAAACAACATCAACACCCGTCGATCAAACATCCACAGACGGTATGGACATCGATACCAATGAAGACGGAGGACAGGGTCAACACCACCAGTTCATTAACACCTTTTTTAATATGGGAATGGAGCAACAGGCTTCCGTTCTCATATCATACAAGGAGGGTCTCAACGCCCTTCAAGGTCAAAATGACAAATTCGAGAAAATGTTAAGGGACTTCTCACAAGAAAGAGAAAGAACAAATCAACAAATGAAAGAAGTCATGAATCAAAATCAATTACTCATGGAAAAACTTAAAGAATTTCAGGGACAACCAAACTCCGATAAGATCGACGAGTTGTCCGAAAAAATAAAATCAGAAATCACCGAGGAATACGACCTAAAAATTAAAATACTAGAAGATTCCCACAAAAGGGATCAAGAAGTAAAACAACAACAATGGGCTGAAGCCCAAGAAAAATTAAAGGAAAACCACCGTATCCAACTCGAAGTCCTAACTCAGGAACTCGAGTCATCTAAATCAAGACCCGTACCAGCTCCAAGAGCTCAAAGTTCAATCAATAGGTCCAAAGTCGACGTTGGGTCGTCAGGTCGTCTAGGAGAATTAAAACAAGACGTGTTTAACTACGTACCAGGTACGGTTAAAACAACTAGGGGGGGCGCTGTCAATGACAATACAACTATTGATTGGACAGACGCCCTACCAAAAAAACACGTCCATTTTGCAACATCTACTCCCAGGAGGGTGTTGGAGGGAGAACTCTCCGAATCTCAAAATTACGGACTGGCAGCACCGCTGCCCGCGGATGTCGTAAACATAACCCAAAACACCCAACAGGTTCCTCATTCATATACATCCGAAGCCGCATCCTTCCAAGGATTGGCGGCTGAATTCAAAAAAATGAGGGAACCTAAACTCCAAAAATTAAAAGGAGGTAATACACCATCCGCTAACCTCTTTCTGGTCGGTTGGATTAAAGAGGTTCGTTCTATTATAAAAGATCGTGACTTATCAGACTCTGAGGCTATTCAATTAGTCAAAGAATTCTCCGAGTCAAAGGCTCGGCAACAAGTCGACTTTTACATCGACACCAACATCAACCCATCCCTGGAGGGACTGCTGTCACATTTAAAAGCAGCTTTTTCCTCAGGGGAGGACGAATCCTCAGTGAAGTCTGAATTCTATTCAAAAAAACAAACCGGTAGGGAGACCGATGATGACTTCGCGGAGTCACTACAAATGTTGGCACGCAAAGTCATTAATATACAACCATCTTTCGTCCACGAGGTGGACCAGGCTCTCAAAAACCAATTCGCCAACGGGTTGAGATGCGACGTCATCCGCCCTCTAGCAAAGAGCCTTCTCTCTACCAAGTCCAATATATCATTCATTCAATTTAGGGCCGAAGTCGCCAATCTGAGCGGCTCCCGGCAAAAACGAACTTCCTCTAAGGTCACAACCAATCTAGTCGAGGAATCTGAGGAGGAAAATCCTCCACCTACCAAAAAGACAAAAAAAGAAACTTCCATCGACAGTCATCTCAAATCGATATTGGAAGAAAATCGAAAATTAGTCCAAAAATTGGATCAAATAACATCTCATCAGGTTTCTACAAATGCGATCGGATCACAACCCACTGGTCGCTTCACAAAATCTAAACCTCTTAGTTCCGAACAAAATAAACAACAAAAACCTGGAAGTAATCCTTATCAGGGCAAATTTACGGAACCAACACCTACACCCGGAGATAACGGTCAACTGACCATGTCCGAGTTGTGCAAATATTGTAAAAACCCAGGTCACCTCATAGACAATTGTGCCAAGTTACTCGATCGGGTAAAAAGAGGCTTGGCACGACCTCTTAGTTCCTTTCAGGGAAAATAGGAAGGACCGGTCCTCAGGATCCGACCACCGGTCCAAAATCAACAAAGGATCCAATTAAATTTAAATCAAAACAAAATTATACCGAGGCTGATATCCAGTTTCTATTCGACAACATAACAAGTCAAACTATCAGTCTAACACAAAAACGGGAAATAATGGAACAAGCCGTGGCACCATGCCCGGAATCAAATCTAAAAATCAACAATCAAACTCTACGGGGTCTTTTGGACTCAGGGTCAATGGTCACCTTAATGACCCAAGGTTACTTCAACGAGTTCATTGAACCCAGGTTAACATCAAACAAGGATAGCGTTGCTGAAGCGCATAACTTGTTCAATCTTAAAGGCGCCAGTGACGCCAATGTTCCATTATCTAATTACTTCACGGGTGACATCACACTAGGGGGTGTCACCATACAAAACGTTGGGATTCTTGTAAAAAAGGATCGGTACCTAACAGACTCGAAAGGAAATAAAACTCGGTTACCCATTATCATCGGGTGCAATACATTCAAAATTGCCATGGAGACTTTTATAAGGAACTATGGCGAAACAGCATTAGAATTATTTGAATGTCCAAAAGAGGTAGATCCTCTACTATTCTCGTGCATCACTCTGTACTTCTTCAGTCTTCGGGAAAAGGAAGGGGATCTAGCCAATGGCAAGTCAGGGGTGGGGGCAGCCTGCGGGGCATGCTCCCAGGAAGAGGAAGGTTCAGATGCCATTGGCTCGGAAACAGAAACAAAAGAACGGAAGACCAACTTTCCGTCTAAAAAAAAACGTCGATTTTTTGATGACAGTCTAGGAGGATATTCCGGCAAAGTCATGGTGGGTGACAAACACCAACCCATCTGTATTCCAGCCGGATCATCAAAAGTCGTTCTTGGTAAGGTTACAGGGGTTGACAGAAAAAAACAATTCATGGTCGAAACATCCGAAGAATCTAACTTACCATTAGGGGTGGGACTAAATAACACCCTAGTCACACCTACCAAATCCGGACGTATCTCAGTCATCTTAATTAATAATAATGAACATAATGTCTGGTTACGTCAACCTCTATACGCGGGTGATCTCTGGGAAGTGGACCCACAGGAGTGGGAATATGAACCCGTCCTCACTCGCGAGGAAAATACTAACAACATCACCATCAACTTTATCAAGGTTCCTCCGGAACACCTCAGACAAGAAATAAACGAAAACTCTGAGGGAATCGACGAAACAAACCCGGATGAAACAGAGTCCCAGGAGGACAAACCAAAATTCGGTCAAGTACCGGATTTCGACTCACCCGATTTTGATTTCAAACGAGAGTTGGAAAGACTCCCTTTTACCTTAAATGTCGGAGAAGCACCTCTGAATTCAGATCAGCAAAAAAGATTCCTTAAATTAATTTACGACAATCAAAGGGTCTTCTCTCTCTATGACGGGGATCTCGGATACTGTGATCGTCTAAAACATGGTATACCAACAACCACAGAACGTCCAGTATATTTACCACACCGTCAGATCCCAATTCAGTTACAATCGGAAGTACGGAAGTGTCTGGACTCCTGGTTAAAACAGGGAATTATCAGACCATCTAAAAGTCCTTACGCTTCCCAAGTCGTCATAGTCCGTAAAAAGTCAGGAGAAATTCGTCTCTGCGTCGACTTTAGAAAGTTGAACGCAGTATCGGTAAGGGACTCATTTCCACTTCCACGCATCGAAGAAGCGTTACAGGCGGTTCAAGCTGCCATTTGGTTTACTTCATTCGATTTAGCTCAGGGATATCTCCAGATGGCAATGGAGGAGGAAGACATTCACAAAACGGCATTCCGCGCGGGGTCCAGTGGACTATACGAATTTACGCGGATGCCATTCGGTCTCACCAACGCCGGCGCATCATTCTGTCGATTGATGGAGATGTGTATCGGCGATCAACAATACATCACCCTCTTGTTTTATCTGGATGACATCTGTGTCTTCTCGGAAACGGCTGACCAGATGTTAGACCGTATCGAATTAGTATTCTCCCGTCTGAAAGAGTTCAACTTAAAAATTAAACCCAAAAAATCTTATTTCTTTCAGGCGAAGGTAACCTTCTTAGGACACGAATTATCGGGTAAGGGCGTGTCACCTAATCCAGAAAAAGTCGATAAAATCAAAGACTGGCCAGTCCCAACCAATTCAAAAGAGGTACACTCCTTTGTGGGTCTTGCCTCTTACTACCGGCGGTTCATTCCGAACTTCGCCAAATGGGCTGGTCCCTTACACGCTCTAATTATACCCGCGTCTATCCAACAAAAGTATCGTAAAGGACTCATCAAAAAAACTGAGTTACCCGAATTCAAATGGACGGAGGAGTGCCAACAAGGATTCGACAATCTCAAACAAGCACTCACCTCCGCTCCCGTTTTAGCCTACCCAAACTATAGTCGTCCTTTCATCCTCGAGACCGATGCGTCTCTCAAGGGGTTAGGGGCTGTACTATCACAGAGGGGCGATGATGGGACAGTGAGGGTAATCGCATACGCAAGCCGTTCGTTGAGGCCGGGAGAGAAATCGATGCGAGACTATTCGTCCGCCAAAATCGAACTCTTGGCTCTGAAATGGGCGGTCTGCGAAAAATTCAAAGACTATCTTTTAGGGTCCAAATTTACCGTATACACGGATAACAATCCGTTGGTCTATGTTAAAACGAGTAAGCTGGGTGCGGCGCAAATACGCTGGCTCAGCGAACTAGCGCTCTATAATTTTGACATCATATATCGGACCGGAAAAAGTAACCTGGTTGCCGACGCATTATCCCGGCGGCCAGAATCTCCATCTCCACAGGATCAACCAAGAGACAGCGACGAGGAATGGGAAGCTGTCTCCTATCCAGTCACAAGTTCCGGGGTCGTAAGCGAGAACTGGTACACTATCCCAAGTCAGGTCGTTTCTAACGAAATAACCAAATGGGTGGGGGGGACCAAAATCGACGACTCCCTTCGGGAGCGTGTTGAGTTGATTGGGGCCTCTCACCAGGAAGGGATGGGAATCAACACAATTGAAGTCGAGACCAATTCAATAAGTATCTTCAGTCAAATTCCACCAGATAAAATGGCTGAAGCTCAACAACAAGATAACCAAATCGGACCGATTATATCTTGGGTCCAAGAGGGTAAATACCCACCTAAGTCCATCCTATACAAAATAAGGTCTAAAATGTGTAGGAAATTAATCTACCAATTCGATCGTCTCGTACTTAAAAAGGGGGTACTCCATCGGTTGTACATCGACCAAGACATCGAATACCATCAATTAGTACTTCCTCAAAAGTATCATTCTAAGGTTCTCAGGTCTGTACACGACGAAATGGGACATCAGGGGTTCGAACGTACTTTAGAATTACTACGGGAAAGGGTCTATTGGCCATCCATGACCGCGGATACTAGCAGTTGGGTAACCCGCTGCAATCGCTGTCAGGTGGCCCAAGGAAATTACACCAAACCCAAACCTAAAATCGGAAATATCGAATCCCATAATCCTTTAGATCTATTATGTCTGGACTTTACCAAAATTGATAAGTCCAGGACTGGTAAGGAGAATGTCCTAGTCATGACCGACGCGTTTTCCAAGTTCAGCGTTGCTGTTGTAACACCTAATCAAAAAGCCACAACTGTGGCGAAGGCACTCGTAGACAAATGGTTCTACACTTACGGAATACCAACTCGTATACATAGCGATCAGGGTAAGTCGTTTGACAACGATATTATTAAATCACTATGTAAGTTGTATGGGGTGTCTCAATCATTAACCTGCCCCTACAACCCTCGCGGTAACGCGATCTGTGAACGATTCAACCGAACTATGTTCGGGTTACTTCGAACACTTTCCAAAGAACAAAAGGCCGAATGGCCCGTACATCTTCCATCTTTAGTGTTTGCGTATAACGCGACACCACATTCCACCACGGGATTACAACCTTATCAACTTATGTTCGGGCGCAAGGCGCCGGCTCCATGTGATAAATGGTTGGGGTTGGGGGAGTACGATGATAACCGTTCGGCCAGTAAGGCACAGTGGGTGGACGAACAGTCCGAGAGGGTCAGGGCCGCCAACAAAAGGGCGATGAAAAAGATCAAAGCCGCCGCGGCCAAAAATCGAAAAGTGGTGGGAGGGAAAGATATTGATATCCCACCAGGAAATCTGGTATTAATCAGGGATCACCCTGAAGGTCGTAACAAAATCCAAGACCAAAATAAACCAGACTTGTACGTAGTAGTTTCCAGGGGTGAAAGACCAAATAATTACTGGGTACAACCTCTCGGGGCTGGGGGGTCTGCTCGTCAAGTGAATCGAAGGGAATTGTTCGATCTAGGGGTGGATGAGGATGGGATGGTACAAGAAAAAGAGGAACAAAGAGAGGAGGAAGAAGAGGAAGAAGAAGATCAAATACCATCCATTCCATCCTTTGATCCGAAACCGGTCCAAGGCAACACTGAACCAAAGGTTCCATACAATCTTCGTCCGAGGCCTGTTCCAGTTCCTAGAAAATTGGGCAGTAAGGTAACTTCGGTTATCCACTAGGCCTCTTCACCAGGTAAGTACAACTTTGACAGGTTCATCCTTAGTACCGTGTGGTGTGGGGGGAAGGTAAAACTATGTCATGGTCACCCGCAATCAGTGGGAACTGTAAGTGGGGGGATGTGGGCTATTTTTTGCCGTACCATCGATGGCTTACTTTTCTGCTACCAGCATGCTTGGTGTTATTGGGAGTTCGGGCCTTTGGGGTAAAGGTCTGGATGACTGATGCATCCGGGTGTTGGGGCGACTTCCCCTGGATCAGCTGGTCCAAAAGCAGGGCTGTGAAAGGGGGGGGGGTTTAATTTGTCTCTGAAATGGGGCAAATGCCTGATTTTTATTTTTTTGTGCCCAGTGCCTGGTGTGTGCAGTCCTTAGTAGGTGATGGGGGGGAGTGTGCCTTGTCCCGGGCATACTCCACCTCATCCGCAGTGGCCCACCGGGAAGGCTGCTTGACGTAAAAACTCTTCAGGGATCCCACAGGGGACCTACGGCGGGAGTGCTGTGCACACTGAATGGACGGGTACCTAGGGTCCACAATTCCTCCGGGAGGGAGCGGGAGGGCCATGGGGCATGGGCATCAGGGGTGGTACCCCTAGGGTGACCAGGGTGACATGGGGTTACAGGGGATAGTAGGTTGGGGGGAACAACTGGTGAAAACCATCTGCGTAGGCGTTGGGGCGGTTGTTTTCCTAGAAACTCTTGGTATGGGGCGTATGGTACGGTTTCGTGCTCGGTACGTTACCGCCAAGGGGTAAACCTCGAGGGTGGGGGTAAAGGGGGACATGGTGGTTCTAGGGGACCCCCAAGTCCGAGTTGGGTCATCAGTCCCCTGGGGCAACCAATATTGCCCTCAGTTTGTCCGTTAGGTGGTTGAAATACGTAACGGAAAAATTGTTCGAAAGTGTTCCTTCGGGAACGAGCGACTGTTCAAATCCCAGTAATTGGGTAAGGGAATTTTCCCTAGCTGCAGGTATCACAGTTAACCACCTTCAAAACCCGTATCACGGGAGGGAAAGGGTTAGGGGGCCTGTCATGACAGTGTAAATAGGGGGTGAATAAATGGGGTTATCACCAAGGATTGTAAATGGGGTGGTAGGTCCATTTAAACATCCAAGGGTGGGGAATCAGGGGAGTTGAGAAATAAGGTACGGAAATACTCGCTTATTACGGAGTATCCTGGCGAGTCCGTCCAGTCCAACTTTTCCTATTCTCACCAACAGGCATTTCTGTTCATGGGAACGTGGCAGTGTTTCATCAGTGGAAATTATTTCTCGATAATTGATGTTTCACCCAATATATAATTTTAAATTATCCTACTTTTCTTCCCATGTAACAGGCCTTGTAGTATATGTTGTTGTTTCATTTTTATCATATCTCATTCAATTACCTTTGGGTCGGTCACCGTTTGATTTCAGGGTATTTCTTTTTTTGTAATAAGGGTTCATTACGTCCTGTGAAGATTCAGTTCACAGTTGTTTTAATTAACATCCTTTCTTTATGGGTGGGATAGTATTTGAGTACCAGTCCGCGTGGACTGGTCACTCAAACCTTTTTGGGGGTGTGTAACGGTGGGGACCACCGTTGGGTCTTTTTCTCTTAAAAATATTGTCTTTCTTGCCTTTCCGTGTGAACAAGGGTATTTTTAAGGCCATTAAAGATCCACCACCCTGTGGCATTTTGGGCTGTCTCATTTCAGGCAGTGGTCCAGGTGTGACCAGGTCCTTTCGATGTGGCACTTTAGCAGGACTTTCTACATAGTAAACTAAGGGGAAAGTTCCTGTGCTACCTGTTAAACGGTTGGATCTTGTCATTCCTTGGCCTAAACCTGTATATTCTCTGCCCAAATAGCCACATTGCGGTTTGTCTTTAATTTTGGCAAATATTTGGGAACCTGACTCACCTCAGGGATTTCAGTCTTTCTGCGTGGTATCTTCCAAAATTCAGTTAGCAATCACAGTTCAAACTTCAGAAATAGTCAGGTAACAGAAGCATGAACATCTTGGCAGGCTAATATCCAAATTTTTGAGGGAAAATCAGCTAAAATCAGGTATTTCGTGGTATTTCTTTGCTTTTATTGTTGCATTAGATTCAGATTTGTAGTGTCTTATAACGTTCAAGTGAAATATTGGTAATTTTGGTCATTTTCATAGATTTTGGTTGTATTCTCTTGTCGTGTCTTGTAGTATCATACCAGGTTAAAGTCAATCTAATCTGCATCTCTGATCATACGAGCAAGCTTTTCAAGGTAGAAATACCCGGTATTTTCACAGATCTTACAGATTTTGGAGTATTTTGTGGTATTTCGTGTCAGATTGGCTTGGTCTTGATCTGAGAATTGTAGTGTCATATCGGTTCTAATCTTAATCTTGATTTTTCTGGTTAATTTTAGTCATGTCCTGGGGTCTCCTTCTATGGTGTACTCCAGGGACTCCATCCCAACCTGCCTGCAGGTGGAACCTGGTCTCTGGGGAGGTGAGGATCTAATTTTCATTGTATATTGTTCACACGGTAAAGCAACTAAATCCAAGTATTTCTGGGTATTCCCCAGTTAATTCTCTCATTTTGTAGTGTCTTGTCAGGCTGCATTATCAGATTCATGTCTAGCAGCCTGGAAATGGGTATTTTAACAAGATTGGCGTGTGTGTGTGTGTGAAAGGCTGTGTGCAAGCTGTGTGAAAGGTGTCTATAGTCCATTTTCGTTTGCAGCAATTAACAGTATTTTTACCATATTTTCTAGTTAATTTAGGTCCAGCAGAGGGAAGGGCAAAATTTGGGGCAATATTCCAAATTTCTTTGTTCACCATTTAAAGATATGTCATGTTCAAGTAAAAGCAATAAACTGTTAAACCTGTAAGGTATTTTCACTAGTTTCTTGTTTTGTTACATCTTGTTGGTACCAGTGACAATCCAGGAAGGACTTGGATCCCTGTATCAGTTCAG
>JBCAUI010508051.1:0-12764 GCA_038406195.1 Haplosyllis anthogorgicola | reverse complement strand
AATTAACCAATAGGATAGTCTCTAGACTGTCACGTGACTTGCAGGTGCAGGCAAAGGTGGGAAGCCTGCAGCACCTCCGGTGTTAACTCTAATTGCAGTCTTTAGACTTAACCGAAGTCTGATCCTTTGACAGTACGAACCTATTTCATCAAAATATTCCTGAGCAGATTTCCGATGATTCTTACACAACACCTGAAGCCCTACATCCTCAAATACTACAGCCATCGTTTCCAAATTCATCAACAGCATGGACTGCAATTGCGTTTTAGCTCTCTCTAATTCCTCCTATAAATACGAGAAAATACAGATCAGTTCTTATAACTCAATTTGCATGCCAATGAAGAATTCTTCAAAGGGTATCACCTGTATTTCTTTTATTCCAGATGGTTGATAAAAATGTCACTTCCAGACACATTGACTAACCGTGGTTATGGCGTGCTGAGTATTGATAAATTCACTGACAAGAACCTCTATTAAGGTACGCATGTTAGATGGGTGTGCACTACCATATATACAAAACATGCCACTGTCAGTGTACGCATGGTTGTATGCTGTAGCATTGTGAATCCAATGAAACCTACAAAGACAAAATGTTTATCTTCAATAATAAAATATTAGGTGACCACTTTTTTTTTAATAATAAAAGTATAAGGTATTCCCTTTTTAATTAGAATTGCTTCGACTGAGTATTACTGTTCACGCACCTGTTAAGCACATTCAGATACAGCCTCGAATACATTCCTTTGCCCGGACCTCCGGCTGAGAAGGATCCTCCACCACCCATCATCATATTTAACACACAGAAAGCAACATAGTCTTGATCTGTGTGTGGACAACTTTCAAGGCCTATCACACAATGAGCTAATTCTGGCATTGGATTTGGACCTTGGCTAACACTACTCAAGTCCTTTTCCACCTATAAATGAAGAATTGGTTACAGACATGATAATAATATCTAATCTTCATAATGCCAATTCATTTTTGACGTTTATTTAGACAACCAATTTTTAATTCAAAAAGCACTACTTACTGGTAAATAACCTCCTGTGTACTGAGATATTGAAAGGTCTTTTTCTCTAGACAAATCCAGAATGTCTTTATGTTCTTCCCAGATTGGTCTTTTCTTGACAAAATGCTCTTCAGCCAATTTCACTAAGTCATCATGTTCAATTCCCACACCGGCCAATACTGTACGTTCAGGTGTGTGGTAGCTGTTCATATATGTGTACAGCATGCCACGATCAATCATGTTGATACTTTCTTCGGGACAAATTTTAGGCAAGCCAAGAGTGTTGTTTCTATAGGCAGCCTGAAATACGTAATACAATCGTGAAGTATCATGATTTATTACTGTTACTGTTTGTCACTTTGAAAGCGACATACAATCTATCACAAATATTCAGTGTACGGAAATTACGCATAAACTTACAGCATGAATCAGTTCAATTAATAAAGGTTCCGGATCTGGCCTTGTATTAAGTGTTTCTATTTCAAAACGAATTGCTGCCCGGCTGTCTTCCAGCTGTAACAAAAATGTATACATATTAAAAGATGATTGAGCTAAAAGATCTGGCTTATCCCCCTTTTCTACATCTGGCAGTTGAATTACGTGGCTTCCCAAGATTGTTCTTGTTTTTACAGGTTGACGTGGATTATCTTTTTGAAAATCTGTATCAACAAGGAAGTATAGCATCAAGTCCATGCCGACTCGTAACATGAATTAAGGTGTCTTCTTTCTCAAATATCCATGAAAACGGTAATAAGACAGAGTTCCGAAATTTAATCTGTTAAAAGGTAAATACCCTATTTGATCAAAATAAGGCGCATGCCCTAATTAAGGCACACCCCCTTTTCTGGGCTAATTCAAAGAATTTTGTTCTCATCAAAGTGGACATCCATTGTCAACTTTTTCCCGACTTGGTAAGAAAGATGTTAGGAAAAATTTTGTTTTTCTTTCATGAAAGTACTTTTTCTCTTTTACATATCATGGATGCACTTGTAATTTTGTATTCTTTGCAAAATGTTATGCTGTTATAGGGTGAATTTTGAGTACATTCCTTTCTGAGACCAATATATTATGTTTCAATGTTGACCCATCGCTAATTTACTGCACTTGAGTAGCTGCTGAATATTGGTTAGAGAAGGTATTTAAATAAGGTGCACATCGAAAATTAAGTCGTCCGTGCATGCGCCTTATTTTGATCAAATACGGTAGACTAAATTGTTACCTCCTCTTGCTTTATTTCAGGTCTCAGTACCACTTCGGATAAGACGCTGACGACTTCCGGCAATCCATTTCTATTAGCTGACATTGCATAGATCAGGGAATCCCTGAAACAGATGAACATATTTCTGACATTCTGACAATTTTAAATACACATGTATACACAGTAATATTTTAACAACAAACATTATTGCTGACCATTGGCGGATCTAGGGGGGGGGCACAGGAGGCGTGCGCTCCCCCTCCCATGGCCAAAATTTTCTTCATTTTTATTTAGTTTTTCTCGATTTTTGGGCGAAAATAGGTGAAAATTGGGTTGGCGCCCCCCCTACGGGAAATCCTGGATCCGCCAATGCTGACGATTAACTTCCTTACATTTTAGGCATCTTAACCTATGCAAACAAAGAAGTTGTAAACAGGGAAGGTGTAATTACTCTATGTGACAAAATATTAATCCTACACCGCAAATATAAGAAATACATGTACATGTTCAGAGTAAGACCAATCTGAAACTTATTTGGCGAGTACTTTTGGAATATTTTTGCCAGGTTTTACCTTCGTCGGTTGAAGACTACAGGCATTTTATAACAGTTAAGTTACCCATGTCCAGTGCCTCTACCAAGACCACCCACATTGTTTGCATATTATGCATCCACTGCATTTCTGATATTTACGGTAGATATATTTGTTTTTATTTAAGCAGTATAAATACCTGGCTCCTTGACAGTCACTTATCCCTCCATGCTTTTCAACCAGCTGATGAATATCATCGCTGTTAGGATATTTTGTGGTTGACTAAAATGTAATAAAACTGAGTGAACGTCTTTTTTCCACCAGGACACTATGTGTACTTAAGATTACATAAGATTTTCACATTTGTGTCTGGTACACAATGTCTCAAGAAATTGCCGGAAAGTATACTTGTCAATTACATATAAAATTATACACATTCCACAACCTTTTTCTTTCACGGATAATACCTAATGCAGCAATTCTGATCTAATCGCCCTCGTACATATCAAAGTTAATAAAAACACGACCTGAATCAGATCTACATTCTGGTGTCTGTATATACTTACTGCAAATGCAAGTTTTTGTAGAAAGTGTGTGATACCACTTGGGTAAGCAACCTCGTATCTCGATCCTGAATCTAGCACAACTGAAATAGAATGCATTTTCCACGCATTTAATTTGCTGTTATAATATGTGCTACACCACATTGAATAGCCTTCCAATAGCATACGAATTAGTACGGATCCAATTTATTTTGGCCTGTGCAGAATATTGGTCACAGCAATAGGTCAAAAGGTTAGGCAAGCCCAACATGCTAACTGTAAGCAGTGTGACATGGGACATGAGGATTCCAAACATGTGTATGGGTTACAGCCAGTGCAGTCGCACAATGTATACGGATTTGAAACGGCCTTACTAACGTGATTTACGGTCAACAACAAATACAATCTACACGAATATTTAGTTCCAAGGAGATATGAAAATAGTAGATAGATATGGCTATCTATTTAGAAATATTGACTGGACATCTAATTGACTCGTTCAACATAGATGCCAGAGTCTCCATGAGTCATAATTGGTTGTCAGTGTTGACTTGCTCATTTATATGTACCTCAGACACGGACACAATCATCATTACTTACCACCTACGGTACAAAACTGCCCAAGCTTGTTGTGTGTTGCAACACGAAGGCCATTGTCCAGTGTTGTGATCTGGGTTTCATACGTTTTATCAGTCACAGTAGCATACTTGGGTGGAGGAAGCCACGGTAGAGGCTGGGACAGAGGTATACTGTTAGCATCTGGCGTCCCAGTGGTGGAACTGTATGTTCTCCCTCTTAACCTTACACTACAAAAGAACACATGGATTTCATGAGTTATAAGAGGCAACGTCGTGAAATCAAATTAAACATCAAGCAGTGTTTAATCACCAGCTAAACGGGGAAAAAACACATCTCTAGCACATTTCTGCTACCCACTATCATCTTGTACGCACATCGTGCCAGATTTGAGAAAGCAATGTCACCATTGACATTTATGTAAGCATTGGCACTTATGTTTCTAACAGTAAGGTATCGCCCTAAATTTAATGAAATTCAAAATACATAATTAAATTCATTGTACACAATTAAATTAACCTACCAGTTTAAATGTATTTCTTCTTATTTAATGTAGAATATATAGTAGTTGGCGGATCACAAGGAACAAAGAAATATTAATTAAAATTATCCAGATCTTTATTGTTGAACAACGCCATGCTCGTGGTAGACAAGTGCGCATGTACAATGGTAAATTAATGCAAGGTGCGCTATTGAACGTGCAGCAACAAATAAAAGCTTAATGCGCAGCTACTACATCTCTCCTTTTAAAAGAAATTGGGAACCAATTCAAGCTGAAATAATACACCTACATAACAATGTAAACCTGAGATTCAATTAAAATGACTTAGTTAAATGACAAAATTAGATTTAAAGTTGACCCGGAAATAGGACAACACGCTGTCATGTTACCATGGTAACTGGTCACTTAAGCTCGTTTTCAGACAAGGACCCTAAGAACCAAGTAAATACATACATAGCAATACAAAATTGAATTTTAATGCAATAAATACACCATAATTCACAGAAATAATGCAAAATATGATTAAAATACAGCGTTTTAACACGATTACAGTAAGAAATTGATATTTTAGTGTGTATTCTGTTAAAATTACAATTAATACTGACAATCCGTTTGATACTGGATATTCTAATTTTACAAACAACAAACATGAACATTAAAACAATTTCAATCACACAATATACACTTGATTTGATGCGTTTTGTGCAGTTAATGCTATTTTAAGAAATAGACGTACACATACATGATTTTTAACAATCAATCTTGATAGTGCTTGGGTAAATGAACCTCACATCCAATTCTGGTTTTTACTACTGTACAGCCAGTTGATTTAGTGGGGTTAGGGTTGGGATGTTTTAGGATGGATTTTAAGCCATTTGTGGAATTTTCAACACTCTTGTCGGCACTCTTTAATGTTACAGCTGGCATTAAATCAGGCTTGGGTGGTGCAGTGGGAGTTGGGTCTTACATCATAATGGATTTTCTTCTTGGGTATGAAAGGGAGTAACAATTGCAAATATCAACCCTGTTGCGAGACACCTGTTGCCCCATCTCTGTTTCTACAATGTAAGACTTGTTATTATTTTTACACTCTACAATATACCCTGGAATCCATTTAGACAGCTTCTGATCTTTACAGAAAATCATGACATTGGTACCAATGCGTAGAATGTTCAGTTCACGACCTGCCGTCTTGTTGTAGTGGATTTCTTGAGACTCCTTTCGCTTCTGAAAATATTCTAGGATTTTGTCATTATTAGAACTGGTAGAATGTTCAGAAAGGGTTGCATACCCTTGTAATCACGGTTCAAAAGCTGTGCTGGTGAAGGAAGATTGTCACTAATTGGGGTACAAAGATACTCAAGAAGGCCAAGGTGCCAATCAGTTTTCAACTCACATTTGCACATAATATTCTTAACCGTCCTGACTCCACACTCAGCTGCATTGGCTTGATGGTGATGTGCTGAAATTAGGGTTAATTTTACATCAGTTGATTTGCAGTATTCTTTGAACTGATCAGAAGTGTAGTTCGATCTGTGATCACATACCAGCTCCTTGCACACACCAAGTTCTGAAAATATGTGGAAAATGCTGGAACTGTTTGGTTAGTAGAATGATCATCAACTTTACAGGCAACAATGAACTTTGAAAAAATTTATCCACCACTATCAAATACACTTTTCACGAAAATTCAAACAAATTGGAGTACAGCTTTTTCCATGGAATAGACGGAATCTCATCTTGCACTATCGGTTCCTTCGGTTGTGCACCCTGAAACTTTTGACATGTTCTGCAGTTTTTAACTGTATTAATTGTCACAGGGTCGCTTTATCTATATTTATCGCAAGTATTCTGTATTCGTGCTCTGGGCACCGCTCGAAGGAAAGCAACAACAGCGAAGCTTCTGGTTGATCTTTATTGACAAGCGTCTAGTTGGTAGTATAAAGGAAACACCTGTCTGGTGACAGGAACAATCGTTTAATAATTTATTTAACATGCAATGCCAAAATCCCCCTTTTTCTACCCTTAAATCCCAAGCAAAATAGTTTTTATTTAAAGAGATTATGAACGTAGTCGACTTCCTTCTTACTTTTATCCCTGTTAAGCTATCTGTTACAGAATCCCAATATTTAGCATAGAATAATAAGTATTTATTTACCTGAGGAAATGCACACACAGTCTATACCCTGTGAACATCAGTTAGGTTGTGTATGTTGGAATGTCTTTAAGTCGTCTTTTATAGTCTTTCAAGGTCACATGATACACAAAATCATATTGCCCATGCCCAAACCCCTGTTGTGATGTAATATCCTGTCTCATGCCCTTTGGCACCCCCTAATGTACCCTTTCCCACAAAAATCATGTATCCCCCTTAAATACCCCCTTACGACATAATTATTTGTTTGTTAATACCAAGCTAGTACATAGTATTTCTGGCACAAAGGATACATTTGGTTTCACCTTGTTGGAGTTTTCCAATGCATCTTCTTGCAGTGATTTGGGAATAACGACACAAACTCCATTTAGTACCAATCCATCTACAATACACGGAATGTGAAATAATTTCTGACAGATTCTTGACACTCTTTTTGCGAAGAGGGCCAACCATCATTTATGTAACCCTGCAAAATATTAAGGGGTGGATCATTCTGTGTTGCAATCTGTATTTCCTGCAATTTGGAGAGACTGACGTTAACTTCTACATCATGTATTGTTACATTAATTCCTTGAACACCAGGATCTGCACCATGACAATGATCTGCTTTTTCTACTAAGAGCATCACTTAGCTTCATCTTCTTCCCTTCTTGATAAACAATTCTCAAATTGTAATCCACAAGTCGCAGTAGCATTCTGGCAAGACGCGGTGACGTTTGTGAGATTGATTTTCTGAAAATAGGCAGTAACAGCTTATGATCTGTTATTATTGTAATGTGCCTTCCATACACAAAATGTTTAAAGTGCTCAACAGAGTAAAGGACACCTAAAAGTCTCCTTTCTATATTGGAGTAACGACTCTCAGTATCTGTCATCAATTTTGAAGTGTATGCAATTGGTTGTAAATTGTCTGGGAGTCCATCTTTAGAAATCACAGAATCTCCGTCGTTGGGCTGCAAAAGAACAGATCCAATACCAACTTTGCTGGCGTCACATTATATATATACAGGTTATTTGGAACTGTAAAATTGCAACAAACAGTTGTTACTAATCACATTCTTGAGCACATTAAAAGCAGTATTGTGGATAGATGTCCACAAAAATTCTGAATCCTGTTTGACCAACTGTTGCAGCGGCTTGTGCAAATCTGAGAGATGGTATAAAATGACATAAATAGTTGACAGAGCCAAGAAATGATTGTAATTGAGTCTTGTCAGCGGGGACAGGCCACGATTGTACCGCCTCCACCTTTTTGGGATCTGGTTTTATCCCTTCTTCTGTCAACATCATCCCAAAGAATGGTGCTGCAGGTACGTCAAGCTGCACTTTATCCAGATTAAGATGCTGATCAATTTCAATGCAGCAATCAAGGAAAGAGACAACACTTGTTAAAGCTATCATTGTCAGCACCATACACTAATATGTCATCAGCAATATTCTTTGTGTTCGGCAATTGAGACAAAAGTTCATTTAAACAGTGTTCGAATAAGTCACCAGAATTTTACATACCCATCACTAAGTAGTTGAATACATATATTCCCTCAGGAGTGAGCAGCACAGTTTTCAATTTGGCCTCTGGGGATAAAGGAACGTGGAAAAAGCCTTTAGTTGCATCAAATATTGCAAATCACTTTACACCACAAAGTTCATGTGAAACTTCGTCAAGAGTTTTGGAATGGCAAATAGGTCTAATAATAGCTTCATTCAATTGTCTGGTATCAAGACAAATTCTGAGTTTACCATTTGGTTTCTTCACAACCAGGAAGGAATTCAACCACTCTGTTGGGATGTCTTGGTCCAGTTTTGAAATAACACCTGATGCCTCCATCCTGTCTAACTTGGCTTTGAATTCTGATTTTAGAGTTATGGGAACATGTCTTGGTGGAGCCTGAAATGGACAAACATTTTTCTTTAAATGAATGTCCACAGGTTTAATTGGAAATTTACCTGGATTCCCATCAAAGAGATGCTTGTATTTAGGATGTTCAACAATGTTGTGTTTTGTGATCTTCACCCCTGGGCATAAAAGAGGATTGTCAGTGGCATCATTACATTGCGCTTTGTGTAGTTTTTCTTTGTGTATCATGACCATGTCAATCTGGCTGAAATGAGAACCGGTACAAGGATCATTAGATGCTGACCAACTTGCAGTGGTGGGACAATTAAACGAAACTAGACCTAAAGCAACAAGGTCTTGGGAGTCCCAAAATTGGCTTAAACTGGTCTGGAATGACATAAAAATTGGACACATTTTTACCAGAACTTGAGTTTGTGAGTGACAATGTACACTGACCAAGTTGTTTGATTTTGCTTTTGTTATAAGCTTGGAGCATTACATTTGGGTCATGACTATTCTGCAGAGAGCAATTAGATATGTTGGGATGTAACTTCTTGTACATTGAAAACGGTGACAAATTCCCTGCCGCATGGGTATCTACTTTGAAACAGATTTTGTGATTTAAACCACTATCACTACACACATCAACATCAGTTAAAATGCAACTAGAACCATTAGATTTGAACAACTCATCAAACATAACATTATCTGAATAGTGCTTAGACAAACAGGAGTGACGGTCAAAACACACAATGGATTACATTTATGCTGTCATACTCAAATTCATCTTTCTCCATAACATGGAAGTCCTTTCTGAGTGACCTCCTTGACCTCAATGACCCCTGCCACAGCCAGTACCACGCTGTGTTTGTTGTTGCCTATTCTGCAACATTCCTCTTGAGCGACAAAATTCAGAGAAGTGTCCAGTTTTTCCGCAACAATAGCAAGTCTTGCCATATGCCAGACACTGTTTGGGCTGATGCTGCCTTCCACGGTTGAAACAGGCACATCTGCATCTTTGACTTCGATGTGGCTGGATGCCACCTCTGCCACCACCTCTACCCCCATGGTGAGGTGTAGGGTGATGTTTATGTTTTTGAACTCCATCAACAGATTTGTTATCACTTGATGCGTTATGTAAATGCTGAGCAATTTTTTACTTTCAGTAGTAGCTTCAACTTTTCGCACAATGGTTAACATTTGTGAAATCATTGTGTCCTTGTTGATCTCCTTTAGCAACTGGTCCTGAACTCGCTTGTGGGTGTTGTGCATTAAAGAGAAATTTCACCACCTCATCAGGATTTGTAAATGCACAATCTCTGGATAAAGTTCTGAGTTGAGACATGAAGTCGCTTTGGTCCTTACAAGCATTACTGTAAAGACTTCCCATTGTATACCAAGAATGGACCATTGCTTGAAGGGATTGAAAATGTTTTTCATATGCATCCAACACATCTTTTAGAGTGTCTTTGTTTTCCCCATCCTCAAAAATCAGATCATCATTGTAAATCTTCTGTCCATCCGGACCCATCCAATTTAACAAAGTTGGCACTTTACAATCTGCCTCCATATCCCTTCTACGCACCTTTGACCAACACTAGGTCTACTTGATCATGAAAGAATTTAAACACATCACACAAATTATTAGATTTCCAGTCCATCTGTGGTTGGTTGATCAGGATCGATTGGACAAATTTGGTATCAGCCATTGCGATGGGGTTTTTCTTGTGATTTTCACCAAAGAGAAATTTGAAACACACTGGCAACACTGCTGGAAGAATGCACTGTGAAAAGTTCCAACTTTGAAAAATTTAAAACACACACATTTGGCTTTGTTTCACCAAAGTAAATGGATGAAAACTTGAGTGCAGAAATTGTTTTTCACTTTGCATGCTGTAGAGGGGCATAAAAGTCAGATACTACCTCGTGAAAGATGAAAATTTACTTGCAAATTCACAAAGAAATTCCTTGGTCTGCCATGACAGTGTGCACATACCCTCTGTTGGAGTGACACACCAACAAACATCAGCTGTTTGGGTGCTAAAAGTTCAGATTGTAGATCCTGGAAAATTCTGGATACATACACTGTATCGTTAAAACACATCAGTAGGTTGTAGAACACACAAAACTGCATGAACCACCTAGTTCTGGATTAAATCTGACATTGAAAATTGTCACAAAAGCAGGAACAAAGTCCAGATAAAATTGAGCTTCAAAAAAGCAGCATGGCAGCAGCCATTTTGAAATTTGACCTTCAGTTCAGTTCAGAAATTGAAATAATTATCCTGAAGAATTGGTGTGTTGGAAAAACACAAGATTTACACCATAGATACCTGAAGGTATATAGAGCTTAATATAATTTTTGCAAAATGCCTACCACCTGTGGATGTTGAGATCCAAAAGTTTCATATTTTCAGCAAAATGGAAATTCCAGCACATCAGCAACATGTTGTCCCCCATCAAAGTCATGCAGATAAAAATGAAAAATACCACCTGAAATACATATGTACACTGGTTTTTGCATGTCCATGCAGGCACTGGATCCTCTCTTAATTTTCTGACACCATGTAGTAGTCGGCGGATCACAAAGAACAAAGAAATATAACTTAAAATGATCCAGATCTTTATTGTTGAACAATGCCATGCCGGTGGTAGACAAGTGCGTATGTACAATGGTAAATTAATGCAAGGTGCGTTATTGAACGCACAGCAACAAATAAAAACTTAATTGTAGCTGCACGTTAAGTAAAAAAGGGACAATAGGTTACCGTGGAAAACAAATACTGTATACTGTTTTTACGTTTAGACACAATGACGGCCGCAGAGCAGGCGTGCTATACTTTGATAAATGCACCAACGGAGTCGGAACCTCCAAATGAAATGCAGCTACGACAAGATCTTGGTAAGTAGACATGACAGCTTTTTAAGAGGATTTTGAGGATGATAAAGGACTTGGTTGTTAGATATATGCATAATCATATAAACTTGCTTCCCCTACGATAATGCGTACTTTTTTTGCAGAAAAGCGCAATGTTGGGATCAAAATTGAGACATTGAAAAAAGTCATCTGCATGATTCTGAATGGTGAGAAGATGTCTCCATCGATGTTGATGACAGTGATAAGATTCGTGATGCCTCTACAAAACCATACAATTAAGAAAATGCTTCTAATTTTCTGGGAGGTCGTTCCAAAATACTCCCAAGATGGCAAAATGTTGCAAGAAATTATACTTGTATGCGATGCATACAGAAAGGTAAGATACGCTGTCTGAACACATTAGTAAAATGCTATAATTCTTGGTTTCATGAATATTTAGGCCTATTGATGCATTGACATAAACATAATGTGAGAAATCTTTCACAAAATACATTTTACTCATCCAGGATCTGCAACATCCAAATGAGTTCATCAGGGGATCCACTCTTAGATTTCTGTGCAAGCTGAAAGAGGCAGAACTACTTGAGCCACTTATGCCATCAATACGGTCCTGCTTAGAGCATAGGCACTCCTACGTTAGACGAAATGCGGTTCTTGCAATTTACACAATATACAGGTCAGTGAGGTGTCTGCGAGATACGTTCCTTGTGTACTTTATTTGCATTTTACATCAAAATATCTGTAAACACAGGCCCAATAATCTTTCAAGTACGAGATACAGTGGAACCTGTTTTTTACGATTCCCATGTTTTGAGATGATCAGTCATTTCAGCAGTGCACGAAATAAGCACTCGACCGGCCGACATGGCGACCTGAGATAGGTTCCCGCAACCTAAGTTTAAATAGTGCTGGCCCTTCAGGGCAACCCAAATTTTATCACAACCCAAGTGTAGTGTTAAAGATTACAGCAAAATACACAACAATTGTGCTTATAAAACCTGTCAAAAATTTTGCAGACCAGTCAATTTTGGTTCGGGCAACTTCATTGTAAAATTAGCTGGCCCTGTTGGCAACCTAAACTTTTACTTTATTTCGTGCACTGTTTCAGAACAGAAACCATTTTGCCCTTCTAAACACTCTGTACTTTACTCCATACTTTAAGAACATCTGTTATTGCCATAAATAAAGGTCCCAAATGGCAGGTTTCACTGTATACCTTATTTCTTTTCAATACTGCACCAAATTTTTGAGAGCCCTGATTAGAATTTTCAGCTTCGTTTTCATTGATGTTAACATCCATTTTGATTATTTTTCCACCGATACAGTTTAATTTAACGTACGAAAAAGGCAAAAAAGTAAATAGATATGAAAATATGTCCTTGTTTTTGCACTTGCACAAAGATTTCATAAATTATTTTCGTCCCGAAAAGAGGAGATGCCGTAATTGAGGGGAAATACGGTATACACTCCTCCCCGGATATATCGATATCGCTTATATCGATATCCCACTTATATCGATACTTTTTTTCCGCACCAA
>JBCAUI010508040.1:0-12765 GCA_038406195.1 Haplosyllis anthogorgicola | reverse complement strand
CATCTATATACCCTCTTTATTTCCTGTGAAAATTACATTGATGCTGCTTATATTTCTAGTTTGACAGCCATATTTGTTGTAGAAAATGAATTCATGAACAATACCTTATTTGTGCTTAAAAAGTTTGGGACTCCAGGTGGGGATTGAACCCATGACCTCCGGAGTTACATGACCAGTGCTCTACCAGCTGAGCTACCGGGACCTCACACCTCCTCAGCACAATCATAGCCCATCACGGGCTACATGTTGTCATATTTGTGTTTTTTTCATTGGTCACATTGGAAATTTGATCTTAGACATTTTGTATCCTTGACAAGTTGTGATATTGTGACCTAAATTGCCTTAAGTATTTTGATAATACCAAATGAGCGCAGGTCCATCTGGACCTATTTTATATTTTTATAGGTGGACTTAGAACGCAGCTACTACTTTCGCAATTCAAAGCGTACTTACAATGGCATTCCAGTTATGGCATCAAATATGGACACAGTTGGTACTTTTGAAATGGCCAAAACGTTGTCTAAGGTATGAACGGAGTATGTAATGTAATCCATTGCATGCAACCACTAAGTTAATTACTGTAATCACTGTATTTTGTTTACTTTTGTAGCACAAGGTGTTTACAGTTATACACAAACACTATTCGGCAGAAGACTGGAAACAGTTTGCAACAGAAAATAGAGATGCTCTGGACGTAAGTAGCAAAAACAAAAGTTTACTATTTAAGGTTTATCGCCCAAGGTTTATTGTTCAATTAAAAATCTCAATTTAAAATGATTATTAACCTATTTATTAAATTGGGGTTTTTTAGCATGTAGCTGCTAGTGTGGGTCTTGCCAAAGGAGATCTTGAGAAGTTGAAGGCAATTTCCGAAGTGGTACCGCAACTGGCGTATATTTGTGTAGATGTAGCCAATGGGTACTCTGAACATTTTGTGGAATTCGTGAAAGAAGTCAGACATCAGTTTCCGAACCACACAATAATGGTTTGTATAAAGCATATGACATTTAATGAGTTAACAGGCAAATTCGACATGGTACATGTTATTTGGCAAAGGATATCTTTGTAGTACAAGCCTATTTTGATTCAAAGCTATTGCTTTGAAACGTATTACACTTTATCAGGCAGGTAATGTGGTGACAGGAGAGATGGTCGAAGAATTAATATTGGCTGGAGCAGATATCATCAAGGTTGGAATAGGACCTGGATCCGTATGCACTACACGAAAGAAGACCGGTGTCGGATACCCACAACTGAGTGCCGTTATTGAATGTGCTGATGCAGCTCATGGTCTCGGAGGCCACATTATTTCCGTATGTATCAAATCCAACATTATCTTGTTCCTATCAGCACTGTGTAAATTTCACAATGTATTTAACCCCAAATTAAACTAAGGTACATGTATCTGAATCATTGCAGGATGGAGGATGTACCAATCCAGGTGATGTATCAAAAGCCTTCGGTTCCGGAGCAGATTTTGTTATGTTGGGTGGCATGTTGGCTGGTCACGATGAATCTGGTGGAGAGCTTATCGAAAAGAATGGCAAAAAGTGTAAAACTTTTTATGGAATGGCGTCTGCCACTGCAATGAAAAAGTATGCCGGAGGTGTTGCAGAATACAGGTACCTTACATGATATACTTTACCGTTACACTTACAATGATATTCATGTTCAAGATAACCAAACCCAGTTACACTTGTCTGTAACCATTTTAAAGTTAGAATTAGGGGTCCTAAAACATTTCCGATCAGGATACAAAACTGAATGGTGAATAAACATGTTTTAACAGGGACAAAAGAAGGGTTGATGCCCCGAGAATCAACCAGTAAACTACAGAACTTTAAATTTGCAGAGCATCCGAAGGCAAAACAGTTGAAATAGCCTACAGAGGGCCAGTGGAAGCTACAATCCAAGATATACTTGGGGGAGTGCGCTCAACATGTACTTACGTCGGTGCTGCCAAACTTAAAGAGCTTCCCAAACGTACCACATTCATACGTGTAACACAACAACTCAATGAGGTTTTTACGCCTTTCACCAAGGAAGGCTAAATCAGTTACCGTTTCTAAGCTGCGAAGATATACGAATATTATCCTGCATGAAATATGATAGGACATCCAGTTAATTAGAAATGTACTTATTCATATCAGTCAACATGTGCTTTTTCTGTCGACTGCTATATTGTAACAGCCCACCGAAATAGTGACAACTGCTAATGTACTGAATGGTAGACAAAAGGTACTCTAGAAATTGAAGCTTGTATACTCTCATTGTCAAGGATGTAACTCGTACAGGATTCAGGTAGAGGACAATGTGTAAATGGTGATGGCATTTAACGAAGTAGTAGATATTAGATTATTTTGACATAGTCTGTTGTGTGCACGTTAAATTTTCAGACTGAGCTTATGCAATCAAATACCACGAAAACTGCAGAATTTTAACATTGGGTTTAACTTAATCTTTCCACTATTGTCCATGTTTAAAGCCACGGTTGTAATGAACGTGGCTAGCAATATTAGGAAAATCTGTTTTCTATGTATCTTCACTCGTAAGTTACACTAATTAATCTCCATGGCCATTGAGGAGATATTGTTAAGGAAATAAAAGTGACTAAATGGTATTATTGTATCACACACCAATGTTGGCTCATGAAAGCTAAATCTGTGATTCCGAACATATGTAAATAAATATTTTTGTTACGGGATGGTAGAGGTAATGCTATTAGTTAAAATTTAGCTTGGGACATTTAGATGATTCGTGTTACGATCCATTCACTGTTACCAATATTTTGTCCTTGTTAAAAAGTAGTTTTGTTCAGTATTCTGGCCAGTATTACCAATATTATGATTGCAGTGTATTTTTCATTTTGTAAACATTTTCACCAATGTAATAGTTACAGGATTATTAAGTCAGTCAGGTTTATTGGAGTTCGATCTCAGATTTATAATTTATAATCTACAAATTAGTAGATCATGTTGTCCAATGAATTGTTGTATTAAGGTTAGATTTATGGATAATAAATGGATTGTGTTCAAGCACTTCTTGTAATTGCTCTTGTGCCTTTGTTTTCCAATGTAGTGTCCCTACAACATTTTTGCACACATACTTTCACAGTTAAAGGTTCTTCTAATTTCTGGCCCAGTTAAGAATACATACAAGTCGTCAAAACAAATGCTCAATTATATCTTTTTATTGATAATGTTTTCTTCAACCGAATGCACATTCTGTAAATAATCTACCAGTAGTTGGTAATATTGAAACGCTAATGCCTGGAATGTGGAGTAGTAATTTTATAAGGTATCCAAAATAGACAAAAAGGCATTTTCACAATTGTCCAATTCACAATTTATACTCAACGATAACCCCAACAAAATGCTTTGTGAAGAATGGAAGACTCGTCTAACAGTTTGCATTTTTGCACGCCAGTCAAATCTGAAGGACAACTATGCATAACATCTATCTATCAAACTAAGAAAAGAAAAAAATTCTGTAGTAATCGTATGTACAATATTTATATGTAGCACCCTTGATCAAAATGCTGAAGCATACAACCTTGTATTACAACACCTTGTTAATAAGTCACTGCAAGTGCTTAGATTAATCATAAGCATATAAAGTTTCGTGTTTACGGTTCAATTAATATTATTTTATATCGCACAGTAACATGCTGACAATAATTATTCACTGTTATATTGCATGCCATAAAACTATCGTTATTATGTAGTCTGTATTCCCCTTGGCATGTTAACATTATCTTCGTCAAGCAAAATTCACAACGGAAAATACGATTATCATGATAATTGTTTTAACATAAATTAAAATATTAATACTTTGTGTTAGGCTTTAACCATTACTGCCACCTGACCGGGACTGGGTACTACATCTGACTAGTATAATGACTGACCTTGTGATAAAACACGTCACAACAAAATTTTACGATAAGCATTCATAACGATTTAGCATTTTGCACAATAAATAAATAAACCCTGCTGTAATTGCATTTTTACAGGATTTTCCTTAAAACATTATGATCACAGTTAACAAAAACTCTGCTAGAAACTCCTTTCGCACGGTTTTTTACGACTATGGTGTATGTAAGCAAATGTTACTTTTTTAGGTTTAACCTACAGGTGATATTTTATGTATGAATATGCCATGTTTAATCTAAAATAAATCCATGTTCACTTTACACGCCGGTTCTTTTGGCCCATCTTTTTAATACTTTTATTCCACCTTATGTTTGGTCCACTTAACCATTGTTTCTGGAGATCTGTAGAGGAATATTAATTTGGCAAATAGTTCTTCTTCAAGACGCAGTTCCTTTACTTCACGCACTGTGTAGATATCCAAGCATAACTTGAGAACCTGGAATATATACATATAACTTGGTATGCAAATTGAAATTTCCCAATGAATATTAGTTGAGTTTTAAAGCGAGTTATCATGTATCAATTAAGTAAGTAAAATCAGTTAAACTACCGTGATCCATTGATATTACGTCCATTGGAGAAACAACTACTGTAGTTCAAGTTTTGAGACATTTTTCAATAAAAATGGCAGTATAGAAAGACATTATTACGAGCCATACTGGAAATAACAGTGAAGATTACCTTATCAACATTGGGCAATTCTACGAACATAATCCTGGATGACAAACCACTGAAGAAAATCCGCACGAACTGACCAATAACTAGCACCAGAGAAACGTACAGTCCAATAATACTGCAAGTAAAACGGAATATCACAAGTATAAAATTCATGTACATCATTCAATAGGGCTGGTCCCAATGTTTTACTTAACGTTAGGAAAAATCTTCGTCTTATCCTGAAACCTCTTAAATTTAAAACTTGTCCAAGTTTCGAAGGATAGAAGGACCACAAGTACTTACTAACTAAAAACTCAAGTCAACATTATAAATTATAATTGTAAATTACTTGCCTGTTTGGAAATAGGGTATATTTTTACGAACTCAAACAATGCTCTAGTACGGATTTCGTATTACTATTTCCCTGATACTTTTCATGTTAGTTGCAAAACCTTTTGTGAATTACGAGAACCCTAAACAGTCTCCACTGGAATATCTTTATTACTTAACGTTACAAAAATACAAACATATTTTGTGTACATGTATATGGAGCATAGACTATATGACAGAGTTTACAAAATTTCTTTTGGAAACACAATAAAACACTGCACATAAAGGTATAAACTTGTGAAAACAAAAATCTTTTTAGAATGTTATAGCAGTTTGTAAACGAGACACCTTTATTGCATACATATCTCAAAGATATGGATTACCTTAAGAAATTAATTTGAGCGAAATTTTCGGTATTTTTCGGGTAACGTACAAAATCTGAGCACCCAAAATACCAAATGCTTTTTCATTTAACAACTTACCCTATATTGTAACTTTTAGCACAATTACTTCCTACAGTTACAATCTAAAGACATATAAGCCTGTAACATAAAACACATTAAGCTCTAATTAATGACTATCCTCTGGAAATGTATTATGCACTTAATTAAAACGTACATTATTAACAAGTTACCTTTCACATCTCTTTTAAGGATTACTTTAATCCTAAGATCAATACCGACCATCTCACGTTTCACATTTTGATACAATACATCATTTTGTTTCACAATATTCACTAGATGTAATTACACAAACTACAACTTGTCTTCCAGTTTCAATAACGATTTCTTTGCACGTTTAACAACACAAAAATACAGCATTTTTTATGCTTCTCTTACTATTATGACACAGTTGACATAACTAGTACTAAACACTGTCACTATTTTTCTAATCTTGTTTCAATACTCATTCTGAGATATCTCCCTCATTTTAAATCCTGACTGTACTTTTTCAAATCTTTCTCATCAATCCTCTTTTGGTCTACGTGTCACCTTTATCATAGTTTCTGGTGACCTATACAGGAATGTTAATTTTGCAACAAGTTCTTCCTCAAGTTCGAACTCTTTGCTCTCTCTGCACATGTAAATGTCCTGGCACAGTCTCCACACCTTGTTAACACACGGCAGTTCCTCCCACATGATGCCCGACACTAAGCCTGTTGTGCTCATTCTGACGAACTGACCAATTACCAGTATGACAGAGATGTACAGACCTATGATGCTGAAACGACAACATACCACCATCCACTTTCGATTACCACCACGCCAAAAGGTAATAGGGCGCTGTGATATTTGACCAAATTGATACGTCCCACTTTCTCAACAAACATTTTTTGAATGGGTTCTATGTATCCTCTACGGTGACGGTCAAATCAATTAAACAGGGACAGGAGTTTTATTATCGTTCGAGTACGCGGATAGTTAATGTTTTCGGTCGTTTTTGTCTGCCTGTCTGGACCATAACTTTTAGAAGGTTTGATCTAAAACCTCACTTTTCAAAAACAAGTACATCTTCTCGATACCTAGATCAAAGTCTAAGTGTCAAGGTCATTGTGTCGAGGTAACAGTGATAAAAAGGCTTAAATTTTAAACTGCCTTCCGTCAGCTTATCTGTTAGGACCAAAACGCAAGGTCAACATTAAATTGTACAAAAAAATCCAACCAATTGAGGGCAGTTACTTGCGGTTGTCAATTTAGTTTCTTCAGGGCAAACAATGAGAGGAAGCCCCAAGTCATACTACATGTATCCCCATTTTGAATTGGTGGACTTGGCAATGAATTTAATTGAAAAGAGCGATGCGTTTTTACAACCTTCTCTTGCTGCCACTGTTACACTGTAAATACCAACCAAAACTTGTAAACCTTATATCAATTTGGCAAATATCACAGCATTTCTTTCTTATGTATCATAACAGAACGATATTACAACATCCGTCTATTATTATATGGTAATAGAAAGTGCAGATTAGTACAAATTATTTTACTACAAAGCGGTTTTAGAAGACTATTCTCAGTTTTAGAACTATAGTTATTTACTTTTCTTTGCTAATTGTAACGATACAGGGTCAAATGCTGTTACGAACAAATCACAAGAACGTTACAAAATAAAATGTTAATACAGGAAAGATGTTAGGAGAGAGTTAATATTCATGCAAAAGAATAAAATACACAGCAGGCTACAGATTTTGGCTAAAATACATTCCAGTATAATGTATCGTGCAAAGCAACAAGCAAACGACTTTAGCTAATGTTTCCTCCATTGAATGCAAACACAAACCAAATTTCCATGAATGTCACTAAAGTTTTCATTTCACTTAATAACAAAATGTACAATTTGGTTTATTACGTATTCAATTGAGTTAAAACGTGCTGCATCAAATATTTCGTTCATTTCTACCCTTTGCAACGGCACAATGCTAACTCACATTTTGTGCAATAATTATCGAAAGTAGCGCAATTCTATGAACCTACAGTACGCATCACATTAAGTACTCATTCTCACCATACTAACATTTTACAGTTTATTTACAATACCCAATACAAACAAATATCCACGAACTCAATTACAATAAAAACTAATTTTTAAAAGCATTTAATTCGTTACCAAGACAAACATATATAAACGTAACCATTTGCTACATCTGTACTTTACAACAAGAAACCTATATAAATTCACTTACAATACTAATTTGACTAACTGACAAGATATTTTGACTGAATATACACTACAAGTACGTAAAAGCCAAGAAAGAGATGCCAGTGGAGTGTATTGAGGGCTCTATGGCTGCAAAAGGTGATTTAGGTGATCACTTAGTAGTACTTAATTCGAAGTTTGCTTTTCAACTTTCCTGTTAAACTTATGTCTACGACAGAAGTATGCGAGAAAAATTATCCAACGTCATATACAGCAAGGTTTTGCTTTTTCCCAACCCTTTGTTTAGTTGTCAAAAGCGGCTTCACAGAATATTCAGGCAATAAAGGTGTAACTTAAATACAAAAATAAATCTGGGTAACTTTGTGCTCAGGGAGGTATGAAATCGAAATTCACTCAACAGGGTCAATAAGTTCAATTTAAAACACACACGTTTCAGTCAGTTGTCAAAAGGCTGTGGGCAAGCGGAGAAATAAACGCAAGACAACTAACTACAGATGATAAAATTGCATTCAGATATATAGAAACTACCATGCCACGTGCTAATATCTTTATGTTACCAAGCTTCATTCAGGTTTTTCTTACCAATACCATGACATTCAGCAGAATTTTTTCAATAAATGTGATCACTTACCCATATCCAGTAAAGAAAGATAAGCTAGCTGGTGCAACTCTGTCATTAAATGCTACTATCAGCACATCCCCCTTTATAACGAGTTTACTTTGTGGAACAAACTGCTTCTCACGTCTTCTTTCCTTTGAACGATAATCATGGAAACTTAAAACAAGGTAAAAGTAAAAGCTATCTCTACAGATACTTCATTTCAGAATCCTAATTGCTCACGAATAAAACGAGAGAATTACCCGGGTAGGCCGGGTAAAATGTCTATCACGCTTGGAATAACACAAGACAAAATCCCATAATAAAAAGAAGAAAAAAAAAGATTTCTCCCATGATCCTTTGCAGGTGGCTGGTGAGGTGGCTTGACCTTGGACCAGATGCTGGCATAGCCCAATGTGTGCAGACAGGTCTATCTGCAGACCCCCCAGGTGGCAGGTGAGGCTACCTGGCTTTGCACCACGCTGGCACAACCCAATGGATGCACATGGACCCCCCCCCCCAGGTGGCAGGTGAGGCTGCCTGACTTTGCACCATAGTTTTTCCAAAACTAGTCTGATATCTCAGGAACCACTTATTGTAGAGACTCGAAACCACCACCAAAAGATTCAGCACACCCCAAAACCTATATGCGGGGATTTCCAAGTCATTTCCATGCTTTTTTCCCTGTCAAAATTAAGAAAATGTGCCAGGGTGTAAAATTTGGACTGGCAAACAACAGAAAATGTTGGTTTTGACTGGGAAAAAGTGCCTGAAAAGGCTTGAAAGTCCCCGCATATAGGTTTTGGGGCATGCCAAATCCAATGGTGGTGGTTAGAAGTCTCTATGATTAGTGGTTTCTGAGATATGAGTTTTGTTGATTTTTAGCCAGAAAATATAGCCAGAGTTCTGAAACTTGGTAGTGGGATAGATTGGGATCTAAGAAGCAATAGTGCATGGGTTCCATTACAATGCATTTTTACCCGTTTTGGACCACTTTTTCCCCAAAAAAGTTTGATATCTTGGCTACCGCTTATCATAGAGACTCAAAACCACCGCCAAAAGATTCAGCATGCCCCAAAACTTATATGCGGGGATTTCCATGCCATTTCCATCCCAAAATGGGGGGTGGGGGCCATATGCACACATTGGGTTGTGCCAGCATGGTGCAAAGCCAGGCAGCCTCACCTGCCACATGGGGGGGGTGCATACGCACGCATTGGGTTGTGCCAGCATGGTGCAAAGCCAGGCAGCCTCACCTGCCACATGGGGGGGGGGGGATCCATACGCATGCATTGGGTTGTGCCAGCGTGGTGCAAAGCCAGGTAGCCTCACCTGCCACATTGGAGGGGGGGTCTGTACGCCCACCTTTGACTCAATAGCGAAACCACCTTTCCGTTCACAGAAGTCTATCAACGCAAAGCGTGATAGACTAATCAGCGCATGATGTCATCACTTGCCTATACTTATGCTAGTTATGGTGAGCTTTCAACAAGAAATTACGTGTACACGTGTACTATATTTTGTTGTATTCCTTAATTTGTACCATACTTTATTACATGCTGCATTCATTCAGCAGGTTAAAATAAAATCGTTATGCTTGTTTTTAATTTTTATCAATACACCTACCCTTAACTCCCACCACTGTTCTACACCTCCGTCTCCTAGAAGGCTGAACGATATATTTGTCTGTGAGGATGAATCTGAAATTGCATAAATCTAGCTTTTAATTCATTGAACTATTTTGCTACGTCAGCAATTGTGCATGAGATAACTTCTATGTAAATTTTATTTTTCTTCCAAGTTCAGTTCATTAGTTAAAGTTGTACTTTCTGTTATCAATTCAAGGTACAGTAGAACTTGTCTTGAGCGACACTGAGCTTTTCCCTCCCAAAAGTGTCATACAAAGACAGGATGTCGCCAAAGACAGGGTCATTTAAACTAGTTTTAATAGCTTTAGATACAGTCTTAAGTGTCACAAAAGGGCCAGATGTCGTTTAAGACAGGTGTCACTCCAGGCAAGTTCTACTGTACCAACAGTTCAAAAACGTGTACGCATAATAGGAGATCCAGGATCTGGTGAAAAAGAAATTTATTCAGTTTATTTGTCCCGAATCCTCTACTATGTCAAGTTTTATTGTGGATATTCAAGTGTCCACATAAAAATCCGAGCCGGGAAACAAGCTGTTTGAAGAGTAAGACAGAAATGTCTTTACAGTACTGAGATCAAAGAAAACTACGGAATCTGATAGGATTCACAATATCTGACAGTGACTAAGGTACGCATCAAATATTACAAAACTTACTACGTATGTATGACCATGCATCAATCACCAATAGCTTTATGTCTTAAGATATCAACAGGTCAGTTTAAGTCGTAACAGCTCTATTTGCACTGCTATTTAATCAACCAATTTAACAACAAAATTGAAAAAATTAAAAGACTTCATTCATTTCTACAAAGAAGCAAAAACGATAACATTTAAGTTCACCGCTAAAATAGACTTACGTGTTTCTGTAAAATAGAATGCAACGAAGGGATTAAATATCTTGTGAAAAGTGCTTGGGTCACTGCATATTTCCATGCAAATAACATACATGTCACTTTCATTAACTACGAACTATATTTTCAATATGACTGTGCTACCCGCCTAAGACATACACAGTACCTGCATCTTGCACGAACAGTGGCAGGTTTGCTGTTTTAGAGCTCACATAAACATATGATAAACGTAAATACAATCACACTTCAAAAAGTGTTTTTCTTATAAGATAATATTTCACTAAAAATCGCAGCTAAAACACGATTCACTTAATACTTACTTGGTTGCAAGGCATCAACTGCTGACGGAGTTTCATCTGCTGGAACCTGAAGAAATCTTGGTACCAAACCAGTAATCCATCTGCAACGGAAAATAAATTTTGTGAACTACACCACATCATACAGAATATCTCTTTCTTCTGATAGTCAAATTTATAGCAACCTTGGCTTTGTGAACAAAGGGCTGTTACACTATACTCTACCAAATGAATACACGTATTATGTCAATGGATAATTTTTAGGACCTTAAACAGTAGATACCTGCTTTGAGAGGCCAACCAAATTCACAACGCAAATTGGCCGTAAATGACAGGTGACCTCACAAAGCAGTGGTGATTTTAATGATTTATCTATGAGAAAAAAACAAGAAACAAATCCACAAATTGGCCGTAAATTCCAATGTGGCCGCTCAAAGCAATGGCTTGTCAAAGAAGGTTCTACTGTACGTTAAGTATAATCATACGAGTTTAACTTACAATGGTTCTACAGTGGTATTGTCTTTATTGGCAATTTGCTCTGCAAACTTCTTTCGTATGTACATTGCAGATGGGTCATCTGGTGCGAGTTCCATAGGGAACTCGCCTGTTACTGTGTCCGCTGATAAACCAGGCTTTGGTGATCTGAAATACGATGATATGACATCTTAACGGTATTCACGATAAAGGTGATTGTACATTATTCTTAATTTACTTTGTCTCAAATAAATTTATTCAGTATTACTGTTAGCAAATAATTGCGTCATGATATACAAACCTTGTAAAGGATATGCGGACATATATATTTATAGATGTTTTGTTATTTAGAAGGGTAGTTTCCAGCGCTTCTTCACTGGGAGGACTAATAGCCCAAATCGCCGTCGAGTTACCATTAATGTGGATGTTGGACACATCACTTGCTTTGTAATTGCTCAGGAATGCAGTAGCACTCTAAAAAAGCAAGCGAGAACGGCATTAAACTGTATCCTATTACCCAACCAAACTGTTTAACGAATTGTAATGATTATAACGGTTGAGTTTAACTCACCCCACTGCCGGAATATAGATCCTTCAACTGCGAAAACTGGGCTTCACTCATCGGTTGAATAAACTCTGACTGGGTGCTCATGTGGAATATAGACTACAATTTAAAAACTTGCATTTAATAACGTTAAGTTAAAATACGCATGCTGGTCTGCACAGAATTGTCGTATAAAGGAGAGTCCACTCAAAGAAGTTAGGATTACACATATCTGATACCAGTACATTTCACTCAAAAAGTGTCATAAGAGAAAGGGTGTCACTCAAAAGAGGTACCGTAAAAAGGAGGTCCTATTGTATTTGCTTAAGGGTTTGTGTCATCACGGCTTTAATCTTATCGCTTTCAAAGTCCAATGGAGGAGCATTACTTGTTTTCCTAACAAAATACGCACATTTTTATTTGGCAACATACCTCGTAACCACCCAGCTGTATCTCTAGCGAGCAGTCGATCGGCAAATTTTCATTGAAGAACACGGTGTCAGCCAAAGAAAACAGCAGCAGTGGGAACCAAATGATAAATATTAATATGAAGAGCAGGAGACCACCAACTCCGTACTTCACAAAAAGTGACTTCTTCACACCGCGAGGTGTTGGATATGCCTGAAAGAATAAAAATATTGTAATCATACTACTAACAAATTTAAGAGGCGAAAGTGTCACGTCCCTGACAGGGGGGGGGTCCATCCCCACACCTGATCCTCTGACACCTCATCCTTGGGGGGAGGGGGGGAGTCCGTCCCGCACCTGATCCCCCACACCTG
>JBCAUI010508039.1:0-25638 GCA_038406195.1 Haplosyllis anthogorgicola | reverse complement strand
AGGCCTCGTGGGCTCTAATGGCCTTGCCGCTTAGCTGCGGCTGTTAGCTAAGGGGTATAAGGGGCGGAGCTTACGTGAATAGCCCGTAATATCCCCAGCAATAGAGTCTTCAGCGCAGTCACGGTTAAAGAAATGAAAACTTTTGCTTTTAGAAATTTAAAAGTGGGAAATGTTAAAATAGAAGTAGATCTAATTTGCTTTGCGTTACGTGAAACCTGAATTGGTCAAAAACTTGGGTTTAATGTCGCATTTTAGGTAATTTTATGATGTTTAGTGTCACGTTACCTAAGTCTCGGACCAAAGCTCAAGTCAGTAACACAGGAATGTTGCGTAAATTGTATTCTGTACGTTGGCGCTCAGGTCTAGGGGTCGTAATCGATAAAATTTTATTATCAATTTTTATTGAAGGATTTTTATCAATAATAATCGATTATCAAGTTGGGAACTTAACAGTAAAATGTAAATGAAGACATACACGCAAGGTATTTTTTGTTAATTTCCTTACATTTATAAATATCAATATATGAAGTTAATGAAGCCACTTCACACAGAAATGTAATTCTTTGATTAAAGCTCTTGTTGTAAAGTGGCTTCACCAATTATCTGTAAAGTATAAATGTTTGTGGCTTCCTTTGTTTATTTTTAAATTTTATTTGAAATTACAAGTAGTGTATCCACATTCAGTACAACTTTACCTGAATTCAATAATCAATTATGAAATTTGGCTACAATTAATTTATCGATAAAATTATTTTTTGATAATAATCGATTATCGATAAAAATCTGAGACCCCTACTATTACTCTACATTGCCGTGTGGGTCTAGTTAGCATATAAGTACATTGTTTATATCAAGCTGGACTGTGTGTGCAGATCTCGCACATTTTTGCGGTTAGGGCTAAAATTCTACAGGCTAAATATATTTAAGCTATAATTCTGCACAAATAATATTATCAATAAGAGACGTATTTGATTTTTCTCCCCGGAGATTGGTGTGTGATATTTTCTATGATATTTTAATGATATTGTTTATTATTTATTTTTAAAGGAGAAATGTCATGATACCAAGTAAACAGCTGTCGTTTAAAGGTATACCAGCTATTCTAAAACCTAGCGTGTTGAATGTCACTAACGTTTCTTATTAAATGGGAGAAAATATCCAAGCCAAGCAATTTATATTTATGTTTAAACTCGGACTAGAACCAAGCGTTTCCCTCCAGCTAACTTGTGCAGAAAAAGGAAAAAAGCTTCTCCGGGAACATATCCGTGCAGTAAACATGATTTCCAACAGATTCGAAAAAGACATAAATAATTTACTATGAAGATTTCATTTTGCGACAATTGATTTCTCTGCTGTGTCTTTCACAAAGACAAAAACATATTTCGTTCCCAAAGTGAAGAGTCATTGATAGACATTTCATCCTGTGATCTTATTTAACAATTTAGCATTACCATTTTTTCATGTCGGTTTCATAGATTTTATGCGAAACGTAGCATTGAGCCCTAACTAGGTTCGAACCCCAGTATCAATAAATCCTGGATCCACCACCCCGCCATAACCCAAGAACGTGAGACCACAACCCTACTTGCGGGGCCAGATCTCTTCTAATGTCTCTACCCTATCTCGAAGTAAAGCCACATGAAACTGAAGTTGGTTCTGATCGGTGTTTATTGAATAAAAATGAGTGAACCAAACCATACGTTAAGGAGATGAGACCTTCACCTTCCCTAAATACAGCCAAAGCAGGTATAACTCCAGTAAGCTTAATCCCTGATGCAATAACTAACGAAGTGTTCACGAGGTTAGACGGTAAAAAGACATACATTACAAAACATTTGACGTAACTTCACTGCATTAACATTGTGTAGTTTTTTCCTCCCACATTTGCAAGTAGCAGCATAATCAACCTGTATAAAGCACTGACTTGACACTTTGTGTACGGTATATTCTGAGCCCCGTGCATGCAAATCATTTGTCTCCGTCGTAAGTTTTAAGTGACTCTCTTTCATCACAAAACACTTGTATCCAAGGCTTAGCTAAACATTAGAAGTTGCTGTTGATATTTAAGGTTTCAAATAAGTGGTCTGAATGGTATGGTGATGACATCATCACTTAAAAACCTGTCACGAAATTGAGGTTTTTAACAAGAAAATATTTCAGTGCAGGTTTCGAGAATACTACCCTACACTGCAGTAGCAGAGTATTTTCTCTACATCTGTGGTGCAGGAAAGAACGTTTTCATGTCAGTACTAAAAATCGTATCAGAACTTTAACACGGTACATTACGGGAGCTGCCTAAAAACCCTTATGTACTATTTCTGTGTAGTTTTCTTCATTTTGGGACTTGTAGATATTTAGATGTTCTTCGAGACATCAAATTACAGCCTAATTCATATCATTATTAAGCATATTGTCATCATAAATCTGAATGCAGTGACAGCTCTCTCACTGTAAAAATGATTGGTCTTTTCCCGTCTTATGCTAAACAAAACAAATGTAAAACGGAAAGTTTACTCAACAAATCAAAGAAAGACATTCAGTTGTCACAAACCAAAAACCCAACACTTTAAAAATGTGGAACAGATCATGAAATTCCTATTAAAAGTTAAGCGCCCCGCAACAATGGAATTTCATGCTGTGGCAATGCTAAGCTGATGGCATCGGGGCGCTTAACTTTTAATAGAAATTTCATGATCTGCATAACTCACCCAAAATGTAAAGCGTCACTTCTGACTTCACACAACCATATAGGGCAGATCTAGCCTACCCCATCTTATCTGTTTCCATTCTGATTATCCTGGTAATGATGCCACTTTGGGACAGTTTATGAAGCATGCCACAAAGATAACATTCTCATAAGCAAGAGTCACACAACCCTAGACAGCCCATGAATCAGGTGTACACTGCTCCAACGTAATGCTCGCCCAAATGACCCGCAGTCGTGATCCAACAATGGAGGTTTTACCCAAATTCAAATTTAAATTTGTCTGATTTATCAAATTTTTCTAATTTGTCTAATTCATCTAAATTGAAAAGTGAACAAGTACCAAAATAAGTAGGATTACTATTAATAGTACATCAGTATCAGTAAATTTACTGAAAATGATAAAATTTTGATTATATTTACTGAAATGGTATGACCAATCCCATCTAATTAGCTGAATTAGATGAAATAGATTAATTAGACAGAGTTTGAATTAAGAAAAACCTCTAATGATGTTGTTGATGTTAAATACAGAAAATCTTTTTCTTTTCTTTTGGACCGGGATCCATTTGTGAGGCCACTGATTACCCCTGTTTTGGACTGTGTGGCCTTCCCCATGGGTTTTATCTAGGGTGGATCTCTCGCCTCTACTCTTGTATAAATACAGAAAATCTTTTTTACAATTTCAAATGGTAGGTTGAGTGCAAGAGCTGTTATCCAAGCAACACTTGGCTGCATAGATAACAAAGCTGAATATTTCTTCTCATATCTTGAACTAGATTTAAGGCGAATTTCTTGCTGTGGCAATAATAAAGAATCTTTAGACTGAGCTAATTTAGATTTATTCTATCTACCAGGGTTTCTTGCTTGGGTGCGGTGATCAGGAGGGTCACTTCTGGTACGACACTTGTCTTTTCCATCAATCGACGATGCAGTGGTGAGCTGCTCAGTAAGGCTCACACACTCAAAGATAAAATAAATGGTTACGATTGGAACTTTTATTACATAAAACTAAAACGGTATCCATCGCTAAAGGGTGACTTTGAAACGAACCAAGAACCTGAATATTTAGCTACGTATCAGGCTATGGAACAGTGTACGCCAAGGTGCACACCTGAACCGAACACCTCACCCGAGAAAGGCATGAGGAGCGCTTTAAAGATCTGAGAAATCATTTCAAAAGAGTCACAACAAAACTTGGGGAAATTGCTTGAAGGTATAAATCTTTTTGTGAGATGCAAACTTATTACCAAAGTGCCTATAAAGGTTACTTTCAAGAGGTTTTGGGTTATTTATCAATAAGGGTGGCTTTGTAAAGACATCAAGTTCATTTTAAATTGGATTTTAATATTTATATTATATTTACATCCATGTGTAAAATCATTGTAAGCCAGTTGTTAGTGAACCATTCCATGCTATTCTTTTTAACCTGTACATCCAAAATATGCTAAACAAAACTCAAGCACATAAAGCTAAATAAATTGAAATAGGAATATTATCCTTTTAAGGTCATAATGCCATGTCAGCTTGTCTAGATTGCAATACTAATACTGTCTGGGAAGACTTAAGTATCAGGGGAAAACAAATGGCATGGGGGAAAGGTGTATTTGGTGACATTTTAATCTGTTTTAGCAAAGACTATCTTGATGAAGTAGATGTTTGTGTGAATGAGTAAACTATAAGTTACTTCTATCAATTCATCTTCCAATGATCTTGATGCATTTGGACATTGTTACAAATCAAATTCAAAGATGATCTCAGGAGTAATTAATGACTGTTTTTTTAAACTATGGCTTTATTTTCAGACCAAAACCAGATCTTGTGTTCTTGATTATCTGGACCAAATCTGGTAAATGACACAAAAGTATATCAGTCTCAGATACTTTTAATGTTTTTTATAGAGACTAGATTTGGTACATTTATATTTCAGGGTTTTTTTGTCAAGAGCTATTCTATTCTCACCCCAGAAATAATGACACCTTCAAGGGTAGGAGAGTACTTAGTAATTACATAAACCCTTTCACTCTATTTATGTCTGTCTGCCACTTGTCTAGAAATTATTTATGCACATGTTATTGAGAGTATATTTGAGACATCAAAGTCATGAAACTTGTCTAATGTGGCAAAAACTTCTGAGAAGCTTTTTGAGACATGTTGCTTCTTACTCTTTGTCCACAAAAGGCTTTGTGCACAGTAGCTTTGCAGAGCAGTACTAAGAAAGTGCCATAAATAATAAGACTGTTGAGATGATGAATGCACTTAAAATCAACTTTATTGGCAGTTAGATGAACTCGGAAATTGAGCTAATTTATCAGCTAATCCACAGGAGAATTCTCTTTTTTGACCTGGGCTGAAAATCTCTCATGTTTTGTCTGGCATGATTCTTACATGGGCGTGACGAAAAGAAATTCAGTCTGTGTGAAAAGTACCCAATTCCAAGAAATTGTACACACTGTATGTCCACATAATGTTGGTGAACGGGTACATCAAAAAGGATCAAAATTGAAATATAATTTAAGACAGCAAGTTGTACATAATCTTCAACCTACTGTAAGTAATGCAATTAAATGGCACTTTCACATCAAGAGATTTCTCTCAATTTCAATTTCACATCAATACATTCGACGTTTTTCCAAATCAATTTTGATTGTGGAATTAGGTGAATTTGCCTAATTCGCCTAACTAGGCAAAAATTAGTCAAATTAGCCTAATTCACCTAATTAGACAAGAAAATTAGGCAAATTAGGAAAATTTGCCTGATTAGCCTAACAAAATTGATTTGGAAAAACCTCGAATTGCACGCTATGATATTGGAGGTTCCCAAATTTGATGTCCACCGAATTCACTTAATTTACCTCATTCACCTAATACGATACCACTACCGTTATTGGTGTGTCTACTTTTTATGGAATGCCAGTGATAACAATTTTGGTAAGTGTATTGTACTGATATTGGCATATTTAGCCAAAACAGTGGACTTACTGATGTAAGGGCAATACCATTTTTGGCCTGTATCCTAACTGCAATTAGGTGAATTAGGAAAAAACCTTCATTGTGTACCTCAATATCCCAAAGTGAAATTCAATTCAAATATTAAATGATTTTCATGATCTGAGAACGACAATCACTACGAAGTATTGTACAATGTTTTGCCTGTTTCCTGACTGTATCTTGACTGGTATTGGTGACAGACTGAATGGAAGTTAATACCCAATAAGTTCATAGGTCAGTAGTTTATTTACCCAGACAGAAATCATCACTCATTCTATGTCTTTACCTGTCTGCATTCAGTCTAAATAACATAATGAAATTCTAAAATAAACTTCGGAACAGTATTTAACCATTTCCATGTCAGTTAGCATCATGCATCATTACAGTTACATTTATATGCATTCAGAGAATTTTTTTTAAAAAGCACAGTAATTAACTCCCGAAACAAAATGGAAACTTCCACACCGTCCCATTCTTGAGAAGTTCTATTGTTCCAAAATGTGTAGTATATGAAATGGTCGATCAAATATACGAAATTCGAATCTGCCTAAATATACATAATTTTTTGCGTCAAATTGATAATGGAGATTATGTAACCGAACATGTCTTTGAAATCCAATTTAGTGTTTGGCTGATAGGCTTAAAAGACTTGTCCAAACATACTTAACAAGCACTTAACAGGGCACTTTTAAATATCATATTACAATGTTGTCTGCCTTACAAAATAAAGGTTTAGCGTAAGCTATAGTTTGCACAGTCAAAACAACAATTAGGGTACTTTTTACAATTTCTTGGATTTTTTAAAAAGTTGTTTTTTGTTGGACTAGGGTCCATTTGTGGGGCCATCAATTTCTTGGAATTGATTTCAAAGTAATCTAAATTAAAGAATATTAACTACAACTCTACTGGTTGTAGGTTACCTTCCAAAGAATTCCCTTGAGTGACAGGTACTACCAGACTTCAGAACATAATGACCAACATTGTTCTGATTTCTAAACTGTTTGAATTTTTCAGGAAATTCCTAAGCAGATTAAATGTCATCAAATACACACTTTGCATTAATCCATTTGTTTTGTCTGATTTCTTCTCAGACAGTATCAGTTTTGAAATCTAAATACACTGATATAGCAATGTGACCTTCTGAAGTAGGACAATAAGTTCAATTTGCTCTGGTTAAAAACTGTCATGGAGTGTTTTAAAAATACTGGTTTCCAAAGAAAAGAAGAATATTGAAGGGAAAACAAGATTGATTCAATCCTTAATAATGATAACAATATTTTATATTTTACAGAGCAGTGTTACTGTGTGATGGTGGGAGTGTTTCTTTGTTATAAATAAATCAGTTTCAGCATTAAATTGCCCATAAGATCTGAAAATGAGCTCACATAGAAGGCACAATATGAAATTAGAAAATTTCATGTTGACATTCAAGTATTCAAGTACTAAAATAGTATTCAAGTGCAAAGCTGAAATGATTTTTAGAAACCATTACTACAGTCACTCAGTACTAAGTCACATTTGACTATCAGCTGATATCAGACACCCCCTACTGCTTTAATGTCATTTCTTAGACATTTAGAAACTCCCTTTTTTCACCTTCAATGTCTTTTACCTCTAAATATATTTTGAGGCCCCATGTGTTCTTTGAGCTACAAATTATTGGCACCATATCATAATTGTTGACATTTATTCCTCCACCTTCTACCCACTGATGTGTCATAGTTACTTGGGAATAATTTTACTCTCCCATTGAAGTATGTCAAGACATGACGCCAATTTTTTATAAGGGCCACACATTGTGTTTGTAACTATTTTTCTATCACTCAGGTTTTCAGTAATTATAGGGGGCAGATACTATTAAAATTATAATTTTAGATTTAAATGCAATTTGCAGTCATTCTACGAATATATTACAGTAAAGTCTGTTTGAAAGGAAAGCCTGTGAGGAGAAAGTCTATCTCCAACGAAAAGAACCTGATTTATTAAAATGCATTGTACTTGGTCTGTCTCAAAGATTCTCTCAAGCAAAGTGATTCCCTGGTAATTTTGACCTTTCTCTTCAAACAGACTTTACTGTAGTCTCTCACTTCATAAATAACTTTAATGTCACATTATTTGTTCTTGTTAGCTGACACATAATGCAATATTTATATCATATTTATATCTATTTACAATATTATATTATATTCTTATCTAAGTTAATTTTGCACTCTTGACTGAAGCATTTATGACATTTATCTGAAGATAGCCAGAATCTTGTTAACAGATGGACATAGCATGACTACAGACATCTCATGCTGGTGGAGATGAATAACTCATCATGCATCTGTGGACTTCAATAGAGCTATAAAGACATTAAAAATAACAAATGGACCAGGTTTTAATCTAAACTTTGTCACACTAAATTTTACAATTGGTCCAGGCAATGAAAACTATTTTCATACTTTTTGATCTTTGGAATGCTTTTTATAAACTTAACAGGCTTTTAAATTCATGAGATTATATTTTCATGTAAACACACCATTTCACCAATTTTTTGTACCAAGATCCCCTGTAAGTATGACAGGAATAATTGAAATTTGTATGTAGTGGTGTTCAGTTTGAAAGGATTAACTGGACCATTGATGTAATGAGAATGTGTACACATGATATATTGCTACAATCTACTGTGAGGATTAAGTTGTCAAGTGTAAAGTCATTTTCTAGGTAAATATCAAGGTACAGTTATGAATTGCTTTCATTGAGAGATGGCAAGCATAAAGTGAGAGTTAAGGCTAAAATATCGGTTTAAAACAGTTTGTTATTTCATTATGTACAACTATAGAAATTATGGATAAGTATAGCCATCAAATACATATCTCATATACATAGTTAAAATAACTTCCCAATAAACTGAATATCAGCAATAATGAAACTTTCGTACCTACGTGAACACTCGTGAGGAATGCTGTAAAATCTAACCATTGCAGACCAGGAAATTATCTATTAAAAACTATCAAAAATTTAAGGCTCCACAAGAATTGAATTTCATGCTAAGTTAATGATGACATTTAAATATATGATTTGGTGGTGGGGCCTTAAACTTTTTATAATAATTTTATGATCTCGTTTATGTGAAATTGATGATAATATTTAGAATAATATTTCAATTCAATTTCATTAATCACAAAATAAAATTATCTCAAATAAAAAGACAGTTTCCTACCTAGATACTTGACTGATTTCCTCAATCTGGCGCAGGTTCAGGTAGTTTCCTTGATCGTAAAGCATGTATTGATGTGTTGTTAAGCTGACTCTTGAACATCTAACAGTATTCCTACAAGTGTTGAGCCCTATCTACAGTACTGTGACAATGGACATGCGTGACATACCCGTGTGTGCACAAAGTTATCTCATTATCTGCGTATGTTTGTGTGCATGCAAGTATGTTTTGTGTCACCCATGCGTGGTGAGGAGCCTGGAAGGGTTGTTCCAGTTAATTGGTGGATGTTAAAACCAGTTTAAGGTCTTTTAAATGCCGCCTCAGGCTTATCGGGACAAACTGTTCCCTTTGCTGGTCCCTTTTCTTTTTTGGAACAATAATTCAGGCAATGCTTTCGGTTAGGGGAAAGGCTTAGCGTGCAGTTCTGTCGTTTGTAAAAGAACGAAATTTAAATCATGAACAGCAACTTAATATTGTAACTGACGAGAGTGCAAAATTTGCCTAGATTTGCATACAAGTATTTCAGTAGTGAGTGTTTGCTAACAATGTAAAGAAACATCCAACTAGCAGCTTTTGTGTCGAATTGACACCTCCTTCAATAACTCCATCATAATTGCTGATGTACAACGAACTAAATAACATTGGATTTTGTACGCAGTGTTTTAAAGCAAACTATCCCTTTCCTTGCTGTATAATGTCATCTGTCTGTATTGAATAGTTTCTGTCTGTTCTTTTAATGAAAACTACACGTATCTTCGTCAGTCTACATGTAAACCCTTTGCTGGAAGCCGAGCAACTGATACTAGCTGCTGGTTGGTACTATCAAAAATTTACATCCGGTCAGCCAGCACCATTTATAGTTTATCAAGTTATGGTGTTACAATTGATGATACTTCTTTCAACTAAATACCAAATTATTTCATCTTATAAAATTTAAGAATATGTTGTGTGATTTATTTGGCAATTAGATCATTTTTACAAAAAAGAATGCAAACAAAATGGCAGCCCCATAGGTTGACCAGTAGACTAGATTCCCTGGTAACCACTATCATTTCTAACCAAAATATGGTGGTCACCAGACCCCCAAAATTTGTTCATTTTTCATCACGTGACTTACCGGAAGAAAAAATCGATTAGTCCGAACCCGCGCTAGTAGCCAGGCACTAGCAAGGGCTTTAATTGCCAGCGGATGTAAACCCTTCCGATATATTTTACTTGTAACTTCGTAACATCTTCTAATTCCTAGTGCTTACACGTACCTTGGCCTGTTTGCAAAGCATGCATGCAGGGTTGCATTTTGAATCAATGTTTCTTCTACGTCTTTGACACAGCCCTCAACAAAATGTAGCCAAATTTAGCCTTTAAATTAAGTGTTGACCATCTCCATCTTTTCTGAAAGGCCATAATTAAGCTTGAATTGAACTTGAGATTGAACTCCCTTCTTTACTTAAAAACTAACTGTGGCACTTTTGTGTCGGAGTGAAAAGCAATTCGGTTATAGTCATGTACTGTAGATTTAAGTAATGGCTTTAACCAGGGAAAGGGAGCAAAGAAGGACAAAAAAACTTGCACATTTAATTCCATCCCACTGCATACCAGAATCAAATGTGAAATTTGAAATTGCTACTTTGTTCATTGTTGTCAAAATTAAACCCATTCTGGATGACAGTATTTTATCAACATCATTATGGCTTGCCATCTGTTTCAAAAAAATAGATCTGTATATAAATGAAGCTTCAAATTCGCTATTAACATGTTTATATTTAGCATATCCTTTTCAATGCAAATCAATAGTTGATACATTTTTGGAAATAACCTGTGACAGGTTAGTGTTGCAAGTCCCTTGTTCTGATTATGTGGTGTGTTAATCAGTGCGTTTTCATAACGCCCATCCTTTAACGCGCGTTAAGATTGGTTTGTTACCTAACGCTACCAGCAGTTCGTTTTCATAAACTTATGTTGGTTTATTACATAACGCTACCAGAGCAGCTTTTTGTAATAAACCAACATAGTGCAGTTGTTGTGTTAAAGGATGGGCGTTAAGTTTATGAAAACGAGCTGATTATTTAAAAATCATCCGCAAACAAGGATCACTTATCTCCCTTCACCTCCATGAACAACACACTTTAAAATTGCTGATAACTAAAATGACCTCTATTACTGTTTTAACTCCAAATTTTGAAACTAGCTAGAAAAATGCTGCATGACTTTTAGTTAAACAAATATGAGATAACTTTGTCTGCTGTAAGATGCTTAAACTATTATTTAAAGGATGTTTAATTATGATTAATGGCCATTTTATTATAGACACAAAATAAATGGAAATTGTTCAAGTTGTTATTTATTTATATTGCAGTGTGCATTCATGCATACATCACATTATCTTTATTATAATAAAATGTCTAGAAATACACATGCACTACAAGACTTCAAAAAAGGATGATGATACCATACCCTGGACCAAAAAGCCAAATTACTTTATGAAGTCATCTAAAGGGAATGAATTTGAAGATCTTCAAAATCCTCTGAACCAGAAAGAGGTTTATCAAACAAATATTTCTGGAACCCTGGAAATCAAATAAACTTTACCTCCACATCAAAGGCTAGAATTTGAATAGTAATAATGCTCCCTTGACTTATCTTGTTTCATTCTGGCTTCAGATGACAAATATTACATGGCTCTATTGCTGTCTTTAAATTCATTGTTATTACTTGTTGGACAAAATTCCTTTAAGTCAAGGGTTTTTCAGTTGGTAAAGTACCTTGTGTGGCAGAATAAACATTTTCTCATGAAATGGTCATTAAATGGCCGTAAAGGACCTATAACCTGAAGCTAATCAGTTAAGGCCAATAAATTAGAGTCTTGCGGTAAAATAAATTGTACCTGTTTTACTATTACCTTGAACAAATGTATTTGTACCAACACAATTTGTCAATTACAGATTCTGAATTTTAATGCACATTCTGAACATGTCTTGTTCGGACAGAATCAAAGAACAAAGCTGTTCTGTAGTTTAGTTTCAATTTGGCACTGGTATTTTGTTTATGTGTTTTCAAAATGTGAATAAAAACTCATTACTATTTTAAAATATAGTTTGGCCTTGAGGCTGCCAAATCTTTCGAATAGTTGGTTTCTGTTTAAGCCAAACAGGCAAGTGGGTTCAAAATAAACATGTTAATAACTCACAAACGACTTCGTTATGACGATAAACGCATCTTGGCAAATTAAAACAATCTTGATGGTTGATATGAGAAAAATAAACGTAACCTCCACACCAATCTATGTTTTTTTTTATTTAATTGTTTGGGTATCGTTTCCCGTCGCTCTTTGAAATCAGGCAGCTCCTGAAATGGATTTCATGCTGTGTTTTTGACTCAGACAAAAGCGCGCATTGTTCTCAAAATGAAAAGCCTTGACTATCCATTTCATTCTTTGGATTTCAAAAAGAAGACAAAAACACGAGTGGCATCTGAAACATCTCGTGCATGACAAAATACTGTCACGTAAGACATGATCCATCACAAGTTGATGGGGAAAATACGCCTTATTCCTCAAATTGATGGATCCATCCCAAACTGTCAGAATGGAGGCGAGTGTTTGCTACAGACACGCTTTCAACAACAAATAACTACCGAAATTCTGTACAATTACTGGTATCAAGATTATGTAAAGATTACCACCATAAACACTTCACATGTCATCTAATCGTTTTGCTGCATAAAGATAGATAGATGTAAATTGTCAGAAAAATGCCAATTTTGTTCAATTGAAGCCAATGACGTCGCGATGATGCCGTTTCTTCGCACAGAATTATGGAAATAAATTACGTGAAACAGTTCAAAGTGAAAGTATTAGAAACTCAATACTACACAAATATATTTCAAATTTTAAAACAAGCTATACTGAGGAACAATGAACTGATAACCAAATTGAAAGTTTTGAACTGTCTTTTGAAGGTACTCTATCGAGCAAGTTCTGTATTTTAAGTTTTCTCACCAATGATGAGCACAGAAGATGGCATTAAACCAATTAGATTGTGTTCGCATCCGCTCACAAAACCACAAGATTGTCCTTTACTATTGAACTTTTTTGCAATAAAAATAAAACTATTGCAAGAAATTTAGATTGCTCATGAATTGAATTTCCTCAAACCGAACGGAGGGATCTTGCACTCATTAAACTTGGAAACCATGGCAATTCATATTGAGTTTTCCTGAGAGTAAAACATACTTGTTATAATTCCATTACTCGCAAAATGGAATCGATTCATGAAATCCTATGCATTTCTCTATAACGCTTTCTTATAACGCTCCTGATTTTATGGAAATGAAGACAATTTCAGTCCACGAAAATCTTGTTTTCACACATTTCACACCTGGATCCACCACCTAATCTTACAAATAAGGCGGATCACACATAAAGCGCAGCAATTTCAGGTGAATTATCCCCCGACTTTTTATAAACAAGGAATCCTTACCCCACACAGGTGGTAAGCAACTAATGCACCACAGTCAAAAGTATTTGCACAACATGGCCCAGTCAAAAAGCCCAGCAAATCCCCGATGTGTGTGGCTTATAACATATTATGAAAAGGACTAGAGGTATTTCCAATTGAAAGCTTGCAAGAGATCAAGTTACAATTTTTTACCTGGTTGGATATTTTTAAATTTAAGGGAGGCTTAAATTACAAGTCCTTTCAGTGTAAGAGTCACCAAGTAAGTTGTTATAATGTAGAATAAGAAACACCTACGACTTCAGTTTGAACTTGGTTCAAGCAAACATATTTTTATAAAGACTACCGGAGAAGCGACGGTTTTTCTTTTAACCAAAACGGTAGGAAATCTTGGTAAGTGAACAACTTTATCGTCCAAAACATTTTCTTAATTTTTGTTGTACCAAGGTCTATTTATGGAGCCACTATTACCCTGTTTTGGACTTCCCATGGATTTTAAAGCCAGAGTGGATTACTCGCCTGCACCCTTTCTTGTACTTCATTCTTCTTGAGCATCCAAAACTTTACCTCAACCAGATACTCAACCCACAACCCTAGACCATGCAAGTTGAACAACATCGTACAGTATTGGGTATTCTTTCTTGGATCCACGCAGAATAAAATGAATCATTCCAATTTTCCTACCACAACAATAAAGACAACAGTACTTACAGTTTTCACTCTCTCTCACTTTAGTAAAAAATAGTATTGAACTTTCTGTGTGATAAGCAAGCGTAACATGTAATAGATCTATTTCTGTAACGGTCAAGAATTAGGATGAAATGTGTCCAACTCAGTGATAAATTTACCTGTTGGTATTTACTGTATGTTGTTGTCAGTGTCCTTGTATAATCCAATGTACTTCTTGGGAACATTCACAGAATATATATTTGCAGTGAATCGACCATTTAGAGTCTTATTTGTCTAGAACATACAAAACATACCAAAGCTGAACTATCATGAAATGCACCAACCCTGTTACAAAAGCTAATGTCAAAGATGACATGGCCGGTTCTAAACAAGTTGGATCTGTGTACCGCCTTTGATCTTCACAATGTCATGATAACTTGCACCACATGAAAGCAAAATACCTGAGAATCGAACACAATTGTAGATGTCAGTTCCCACAGGTATTCCTGCACATCGGAGCGTTGAAACGTTCGCGTGTGAAGAGTTCTTCCACAAGTACCCAAGTTGGCATGATTGAAATGTGATCAGGGTACTGATGCAGGCGTCAACACCGACTCCATACCCTGATACTGACAACAGTGTACTGATGCAGATGTTAACACTGATGAAATACAATTATACTGACAACAGTACTGTGATATTTAATATGATCAGGGTACTGATGCAGATGTCAATACTGACTCCTGTACCTTGATACTGAAAACAATGTGATGTCAGCATTGACATCAGCATTGTATTAATAGTCTACTCTTGAGCTTGCGCACGATATTGGTCATCTGGGAAAATTATCACTATGACCAAGACTCAAGAATCATCACCATAAAAATCATCAAGAAACGTTATGCTTCTGTTATCCCAAAAAAACCCCCAGAATTGTTGATCGAATTTAAATAATTTGACGGCTTGTCTACATGCACGCACGCACACAGACACACACACACACACATGCACACATACACACACACACACACACACACACCACACACACACACACACTTTTACCATAAGACTAAATTGGCACAGGGCATGTACAAATTTACCTTCTCTCCAACACACAATATAAGAGTCTAATCTACATAAAAATAGTACGCTCCCTTTTTAAGGCTTTGTACTGATTTATACATACCGATAGGTGACATGGGTGCAGGTACACATTTTATGTCATATTGTGCCAAGTATTAAATTTCACTAAATTCCTATGCAAATAAAACTCTCTTCACATTCCTGCTCACCTCCTAAATAATTACAGAGTGGAGAATATAAAAGTCAACATACCAATTCGAGCCTCCCTCAATCCCGTGCCGTTTAAGTCTGTGCTAAATTATTCACTTCAAATGGACTAAATAAGTGTCAAAATGGACTCAACTTCAACCTCTTTAGCTTGCAAGTGTAAATCTTATCATTGACCTGTCTACCTACAGGGTGATTTGTATTATTTTCAGCAGAGGGGGGATTTGTGACTGATCGATATGTTCTTTGTGTTCCAATGGTAGCCATGCCGAAGGTAGAATGCTCTTTCATGATGGAAAATAAAATGTGGAAAAGTCCAAATAAGAAATGAAAAGTAACAAATTAACTGAAAGGGTCCAACATAGTTTCTTTCAATTTTTGTTATGTACTGTGAGACAGACAGACAGACAGACAGACAGACCGTATTTACCCAAATTGAAGCACCCGGCAAGACGAAATTTAAATGGCGTGGCTCTTTTAAAAAATCAAAATACCAAAATTTACTTGTCGCAAAACTTGAAATTTATTTTGAAATTTATTCAGAATTGACGTACATGTATTAAAGTTTTAACCTTAAGAAGTTAACATCTTAGGTACAGAAAAACATTTACCATAAATATGTCTGAGACCAAAAAGTTGGGATGCTTCAATTAGAGAGGGTGTCTCAATTCGGATAAATTCGGTCTCTGCAATAATTAAAACAATCTTGATTTTTAATTTTAAGACTACCTTATCTGTAAGGTGGCTTACGAGGGCACCTTGTCTATTTAGACCGGTCCCTGCTCAGTATTTAATGACCACTTCTACTTGTAGTGTCCACGAGCCAGCCCCAACTTACATAGTACAAACCTCAAATATGCAAACTTTCCCAACAATGATAATTTCTACCCATTTGCAAAAGTACACACAAAAACACACATCGAGTTCCCAAAATGGACTGTACAATGTTTCCCTTTGTCACAACCGAAAAATGTTATTGTATGGAACTAGGGCTTGGAACTGGGGGATTAAACTTTAACCGGTTAACTGAGATATTTCTAACCGATTTATCGACTAATAATTGTCCACAATTACTAAGAGTCAAACTTTAGAGGTGCAGGGGAGTAGATAATATTATAACAATCTCTTCAATGGTAAAAGTGAATTTAAATTTAAAATTGTAGAATATAACACAGGAAATAGACACTATAAATAGGCATCATATTTTTGGGATTCATCAACATTTACATTAAATTCTTTGAAAAATTGGTGATAACCTCTTAATCAGTCAAACTAATGTCAACAGTCAACCTAACCGAGGAACATTTAACCGATTAATCGCTTCATCGAGCACTTTCACCGATTAGTCGGTTAATCGTTAATCTGTTCCAAGCCCTATCCGGAATTTAAGGGTGTTCTTTCCGGTGTATGAAACTGTAGTACTACATTTGACATTCTATTAAACGAATTCGTTTTTGTATTTTTTTATTTGATGTGACATTGCTGCTTATTTGTGTGTCCATAAATTCATATCACATCATCAGTGGCAAAATGACGGGTTGGCTTGTAAAGGATTTTAACAGTCCATAGGGGTTTAAGGAAAGGTACACAAAGCCTCCTATTAGAATTGGTTCACCTCTTTGAGGTTAACATATGCTAAATTCTCAAGGATTTCTTCGAAAGAATATGGTTGTAAAATGAATAGATTTGAACAGCTCTTTCTATTCCTTTGTTCATTAAAATTATTCTGTAGTTATTTCTTCAATGTGGACAGTTACCAGCAAGAATTCTTCCGCAGGCTGAAATCCTCTTCATTTCTATCTAGTAACTTTTTTAGGGAACCTTGTGGGAAAGCCTTATGGAGAAATGAATAAGATTTCATGAGTCGTTATGTTACCAATTATCAAAGGATGAAAATCCTTCCAATTTATGACCAAAAAATTCCCATTGTGTTTTATTTGCGTCAATAGCACAGCTTAGAATTCTTATATTCGCAAACATTTTACAGATCGGTAGAATTTTCAGGACCTGATGCATTTAATGCACTTTTAAACTTTTAAAATTTTATTATTTCTCACCACACGAAATACTTTTTTCATTTCTTGAAATTACAAAAAAAGTTGAGTTTTCCAGATTTCCCATAATTAGTAATGACCCCCACCGAGGCTTTGTGTGCGTGAGACCCCTCGCCTATTTATGTTTATGGAAACTCCGACAGATTTCAAATCTTCCATCGGGTTTTGGGTTGCGATGCGGTTTTCATTGTCAGGTGAATTTTAATGATCTAAACATATTAGGTTGCGCACCTCCCTCCAGCTCCCGACCTTGTGGCATGTAGGGTCTTTCATAATCTTGTAAATGGTTGTTGGGCCACTAGTTGAAGTCTTATCATATGAAGCAAAAGTGCATAATATGATCTTCCTTCACTCAGCCATTACCATGGAAAAATATTTTCCTATCCAGAGGCTACTCTGAATGTTACAAGCGTTATGTAAGATCGAGAAAGCAAGTTTGTTACTGAAATACTGCAGCAACGCAGTGTATGTTGCAAATCGTATGGCCTTGAAATGGAGTTAATTTTGTAAACAATAAACAATAGAATTTGACGCTTGGTTTCACACGTATTGTTCCCATAAGGAAGAACAGACATTTCATCCTCAGGAACAATTTTGCTCGATATCACGATCACTAAATCCTCAATCGCCACTCATGGAAGTGATCACGAAAGAAAAGTATAAATTGTCGTGATATTTCTCTGCCAGTAGCTTCCTTTCTTCATTTTTGCATATGTGCTCCCTGTGTATGAATCACAGGGAACGAACACTGTGTAAAAGAAAACCCTGATCAGGGTATCGATAGCGTTATACAATAATGACATAAACAAATGCTGAAAATTAGAATGACCAACCGGAAGTTCCAGAGACTTCATGTTGTAATCAGCTAGATTTTGAAAAAAATATAAAATGCTTTTAAGGAAAAATACTCAATATCAAGGCTTCAAAGTTTCACTATTGTACTCAGTTTTAGTTAAAGAATGTGACCGTGAAACTTTGGAATCTTGATATTGAGTATTTTTCCTTAAAAGCGTTTTACAAAAAAGACAGGTCATAAAATGTTTTCACTATCCTTACCCTGTGAATACCTCAGTGATAACCTATTATTACGCCGCAATAATACTTATTCTTATCCTTTCTTTGCATTGCTTATGTCATATAACAATGGTAAAGTACATCTTACTTGCTTCGGTATGATGCATATCTCATAAAACACCTTCAATAAACTCCTCTCAAAGCAATTCTTCTTCTTTTTGTCATTTTTTTTTCATGGCAAGCCTATTTTCCTTTGTACATTTTTGCTAAAAGTGGAATAGGCCTTTTTAACAATGCATAACAATGGTTTAAAATAATTGAAACTTTGTTTTATTCGTGGAGATGGAGTCAAAAAAAACTTATGCAATTGCTGGGACAATAATAGGTGACGTGCGGACGAAGCCGATAAAACATCAAGCATGATGCACGATCAGGACTGTCCAAACTTGCACGAGTGTAAATAGACCACACTACGGACAAATCATTGGCGGATCTAGGATTTCTCCTAAGGGGAGGGGGCGCCAATCCTGCGACGCATTAATTTTTGCGTAAATTCACCAAAAACTGTATGGAAATGAAGACAATTTGGACCGTAGGATCGGCGTGCGCCTCTGGATCCGCCAATGCAAAGTCGCAGACAGACAGACAGACAGACAGACAGACAGACAGACATGGGCTATAAAAGCATTGGGGAAGTCAAGTACAAAATGGCACCTATGTCCTTAATCCCTTTCTCACACACCTCGGGTTCCCAGGGACCTCTAAAATGTACCCAAACATGCTGGAACCAGTGTTATTTGTGCTGTAATTACACACACAAAAAGCCTACAAAAGGTCATGTCTCCTTTGGTGGGAATTCCCTTAATTGTGTATTATAGATGCTTGAGAAAAAGATCACCTCAGTATCATACAGATGGCATAATCATGTGTAATGTACAAAAAAGGGTCTCATAACCATTGATCTAAAGAATCAGAAAAGGTACTTCATGGCACTCATGACAGACACTTTTTTTTATATTTTCTTTGTGTGAAAGTGCTCAGTGTACTCCAATAGTAGTACGTCATAATGTTGAGTTTATCATATAGTTAAATACAGTAATGTCTGGGCTAATTCTTCACAAAAAGACCAAAATGGTTGGCTCAAAAAACACCAAAATTTATATTTGAAATTGGCTTTGGACACCATTCAATTCAAATTAAGTACAAATACATAAATTATGAATAAAGTTTTAAAAATAGTCAATACATTTATAACAGTTTATAAAGTTACTAAATTTTGAATGCCTTTAAATCTTTGTGTTAGTTGTAAGCAGCAGCAATAGGCAATAGTGAAAGTTGTTTTTTCTTATTTCTGCTGTCAGTCAACTGAGAGAAATGTCTATCTGGAAAAAGAACGCTTTTTCTGATATAATTTATTTTTGGCCAAACAATAACATAGATACTTTCTCCCAATTATGTGTAATCCTGTAACCAAATATTCACAAAAGTTTCAAAAGTACACAACAGCCAATACACACAGAATATGTATAAGTGCTAGGTACAAATGCTCTCTGCATAAAAAGTAAACTGTATTTTCTTACCTTATAGAACTTGTTCTGCACCTTCCTGGACTTACTATGACATGAAAACCATCTATCATCTAAAATGATAAATTTCTTCCACCTCAGAGACTTAAACACAAGAAACTACTCTCCAAAAACATAAATAGGTCCAGGCATCAGTTGGCACAAATGGTATAAAAGAACCACTGTCACTTGTTTTACAAAATGTAACAAAAGTTTTTCGCAGTGTTGTACGTCTCACAAACGAGTCAGAGTTATTTGAGCTAAAGTGTGATGAAACAAAATGTTGCTTAATATTGTTAGACTTTGAGCAAACAAGTAAAGTCCCCAGTAAGGACACGGCATTTAACAGGCACAAGCATGGGAGGGCAGACAAACTGTATGGGCTGTTTACATGAAATAAATACTGTGTAGTTATGTGCCTGTACAGGTGAAGAAAAGAAAGGTTTTCATGCATGACCATGAAACCATAAAATTCCCTTTTGAGATTTGCCACGTTATTGCATTGTACATACATGTTTGAATTACATTGATAATTTATTGATTAAAGGATTAGCAAGGCTAATTGTTGACTGTAGAGCGCACGCGCTGACAAAAAAGCAGAAAAAAATAGCTTCACATAACAGTCCTACAGTCAGCAATACGATTTTTTTCCAAACACTACATTTAAGTAATTTTTGATGAAAATAAAAGTATTTGTAATTTTTTTATTTCTTTGTAAATTTTATTCTTATTTTCTTATTCTTCACTTTTGAATGAAGCTTTCCTTAAGCATTTCTAACATCATTACAAAAATCGTATCAATTGTGTACATGAGGGCATACAAGGGTGCTCCCAAGGGCACCGTATTAAAGATGTGATTGGATTTGTTGTACTTTTGTTTTTGTTTTTATGTAAACAATCTTTGCTGAACAACATTGAGACATTTCTTTTTGAATAAAAATGACGTTATCAGGCGCATACCCGCACTCTTGCGTGCTGAAAGTTTCCTAGGGTATGTCATTATGGGTATGGTACAAATATAGCAATGCCTGGATACGGTTCTGCCTGCCTTACTTTAGCTGCTGACATAGGCCTATAATACACTGTAAAGAGATAATCAGAGACGTGTTCCATACTAATATAGGGCTTTCATACAATTTGGAGGGAAATCTCTGAGGCGTAAGAATAACTACACAGAAAAGGAATTATATATGAATATGTGGCATGATGCACTTATATAATATTGTGAGGCCGGTTAAATTTAAGTCTATCTTATAATTTACGGAATTGTGAGCTCAGTATGAAATAACCGACTGAACTTTAATGTTTAGTGAGTCTCTAAAATCACTGTTAAATTCTTTGTACTTTTTGTGGTTTTGAACCCTTTGGATTTTAGAAATAGTCAATTTTCTGGTTTGGTTTACTAACTCTTCGTACCTTTCTGAAATTAATTCGCCATTCGACAATTAAACAAAAAGAAACTAAATTTTTTTGTGTGTGTGTTGAAAGGGTATTCAATAGAAATGGCAATTTAGATTTACAACGTTAACTAGGAAGTTTTCCTAATTGCCCCAATTTGTTGCCCATTCATTTGTGTGTTATGCAAACATTAAACTGATGTCAGATTTTAAAGTTGACAGATGTAGTTAAGTCTATTTAACCTCTTCAACAAATATTTCTCCTATCTTGCTTTAATCTATCTCTTGTATATGTTAGTTCTTTAAAAACTATCTAATACACAAGCCTTTAGCACTGTATTAACTTTAAAAGCCCTTTATAAGATAGCTCCTAAGAAAGTCCATTGCAACATTGGGATTTCTTCCAGGTGAATTAACGCCAAAGGAGAAAATCTTTACAAACGTTGACATCTTCAGAATAAAGTCAAATAGCACCTAACATATGTCTGGTTTTTTGCTCAGTGCATTAGTGGGTTTTAGAGATAGTTTTGACATCATTATTTTGCACTTTAGTGGCTTTTCAGGGAACTTTAACGTGCTTTTGGTCGGAACCAGTATTTCGGCTGGGCTTTCAAGTCTCGTTTCCTAGGTATGAATACCTTTCAGATGATACTATTCCACATTGCATAACCAGTGCAAATAAATATCTATCATATTTCATTTCTGTAAAAGAATTAGCATATGAGAAAGGTTCGCTTATTAGGATTGTTATACTAAGTGTAATTACTGTATTCCCTCTAATTATGGTACCCCCGTCTTTTTCGAGACATATATTTGGCTATATTTGGCTTTATCAGTTGTACAATATACAAAATTAGATATTTGCAACAATCAAAATTGCTATTTTGATATTTATAATTAAGGCACCCCTTCAAAAATTGATCTTGGTACCAGGTGCCATAATTAGAGGGAATACGGTATACTTCAGAGGAAGAGCAAAATAGATATACTATGCTTTTGTGCGCATAAATCTAGGTTTTTCTTAATTCTTACCTAGCCTTATTTTGTCTAATCTGTCTAATTACATAAGATGAAAATGTATCAAAACATACAAATTTGTGATATGCCGTTGTGTTCATTGCATGTAAATTGAGTGAAACTACCAGATTACACTGTTTGAATGTACTGAATCTATGTATCATTACCGAAATTAGCACATTTCAATTCTATCTAATTAGACAGGTTAGACAAATTAGACAAATTAAGGCGAGGTACGAATAAAGAAAAACCCTATTACCACATCGGGACTTTGTTTTGGTTTTAATTGTTCCCAAACTAGTGGGATATTTTTCAGATTGAGTATCAATTTTTAAATTATGTGATTCATTTTTTCTATCAGGGAGCAAACATATTTGCCAATTAAAAAAAAAAAATTAAGCAATTTGAAATGACATTAATTAGGCCTAACGTTTGTGAAAAGTTGATATTTTTACCCTGTAATTTTTTTTACCACTTCAGCTGGTGAACAGTCAAATAAGCGAAACGCTACGATACCAGTACACGGAATTTGTATCAGCTTGGGAACAAGGGCGCATCAAAAGCACAGCGTGAAATTCTTATGTCCTCTCTTTTGTTCTACACGTTTCGAAAGTGATTCAAATTCCGTGTACTGATTTCACTTCGCGCAATTTTGGGTAGAGCATTTTCCAAGTGCCTCATGCAAAATAATAAATAAATAAACAAAAAATGGTTGTTCATACCCAAACATCTAATATTAAGTTTAGCCAAGCTCCGATCCTTTAACAAACATTTAATTAAAGCCACAACTAAAGGGAATTTGTTCTGTCTAAGGGGGGTGAAATAAGACACGAGCGGTGTAGACGTGTTTACTGAGTGCTGTAACGTAGCGTCTATATACATGTGCGCGGTTATGTGTCCCCGGCAGCACTGGTTACAGTGGGCGTTGACCTTTATACTACCACAGTTACCAAGGCTATGGTTAAACAGAATGGACCGGTGCTTGGCCCTTAAGTTTAACGGGAGACTTCGCTTGGTTATTCGGCGGAAAAGAGGGCAGGTTCTTAGTCAACAAAAGTCACATCTTGACATACTGCAACCATCAAATATGTGACAGATTAAGCGACTAGCAAGAAGATGAGAAACATTTAAAGTTTAAAAATTAAATCTGTAGTGAGGCGGTAGGGTGGAAAGTGTATGTTATAAAGCGCGATTTTATATGTAAAATTATGTGAATGTGTGCTGCAATAAGGCTAGGTACGAATTAAGCAAGACCTAGAATGGATCCCTTGGGAGTAGGTGATTTTAGCCCACTTCTTTCAAGTTCAATAACTGATTGGCAACAATTAATTGTATGAATCCTTCATGACAATAGCCATTAGAAAATACTTTATTAAGTATAAAAAGTTCCATATCAATTACCTTGAATTATTCACAAGACAGTCTGCTTTGTATACCCACACTAGCTTTGTCTACCTATCATAAATATAGGAAATCATTATCAGCTGATAAAAATAGCAGCGTGACATCCGTTAAAGCGGCGACATTATAAGCTGTGTGAAGGTAGGATAAACAGGTGAGAATACAATAGTGTACTATTAAATATTATCATGGAAAATTATTTCATGATACTCTGTATTTGTTGGTCACATTTTGTGTATTATATTTTTAACATATTGCGAGAATATGAAAAGGAAAAATGAACATGTATGTGCAGTCCTTATACATGACAGGATACATAAATATGACTGTATTTTTAAGTAGTCTGTTAGCCTTAGTTTTCATTGGAGATGAAATGTCTTACAATTGTATTATCTTGCGGTTGTCCCTATTTAGCTTGTTATTAGCTTGATCCGGAATAATAACAAGAGCAAGCCGAGAAAAGATTGGATTTTATTTCTGCAAACATTACACATGTTGCTCAATGAAGTTCACAATCTAAACTCAATTTGAATTTGATGTTTGTAACAGCTTGGGGAATGCTTGCATCTGATTGGCTGATAGGCTAACAGCTGCTCCTGCAGATGCACATGCAAGCATGCTGCAGCAACCGTTACCAGGCTCAATCTGTTGCAAGCCCAGATGTAACACAACAATAAGGAACGATGTGTATGCTACTGAGCACCATTTTATGGTTTAAATTATGTGATGGTGTGTTGAACCGCAATACTAGGGTATCTGTAGGACTTTTCTACCACTACAGAATTGTGGCAGCACCTGACGTGCAATAAATGTGATGTGTACGTCGTATCCCACTGTACTTCTATTTCTTGCAATGTTACTTCCATCACAACGTTATGTACATGTGTCCCCTGTGTATTTTGTCCTGTACAAACCCATATTTGTATTTATTTTTATTAGATATTATGTTACGCAGAAGAGCTTCACTCCAGCCGGAGACCCTGGTTCACAGATGCCCGATCTGTTTTGAGAGGTTTGAGAACCCCCGAGCGCTGCCCTGCATACACACCTTCTGTGGGGAATGTCTCAACAGTTACCTGGAGTCCAAGGACGTGAAATGTGGAGAACACTTTAATTGTCCGATTTGTAAAGGCAAGTTTGTATTGTAAGGCCATAGGATGAAATTCCTATCAGTTTTGAAACAAGAGCACGTCATGTCAAAAGCACAGCGCGGAATTCTTTTGTCTCTCTCTGTTGTAATATTATTCTAATTTAAATTTCCAAGTTCGGTAAAGCTTCCACGGTAAATAAGCAACGTTTGGAACAGGCACGCACGCTCCCTTTGTGCAGCAGCTAAATTATTGTAATTAATATTCATGATAGCGGCTACAGCAAAGCAGTTGTCTATCTCTGTATCTCTGAACACACCTATATCTCTGGTAGTCTTGTAAATAAATTAGTTGTGTGCAACCGGATTGTTTGTCTCCTTTCCAATTGGAATAAGTTCGCGGTTGGAAACTTCCATACAATGGAAACTTCGTCACTCTCTTGTGCTGCTCGTTTCTAAATGAACGAGAATTCCCGGAGCTGCTTCAAATCAAATGAAAATATCAGTGGATAAAATTTACGTCAGGTTTATCTTTTGGAACAATAGCATTTCGTGCGATCCCTTTATACCTATCAATAGCACAACGTGGAACATATTGATTCTGCCTTCTATTTACGGATTCCTACCTAGGACGTGCTGACTCCTATTTTATCAACCTTAATGCCCTGAACCAAATGTAAACTAATGCATGACCTGGACACAACACAAAAGAATCTTCCAAGTGCAAGGCAAAGTGTGAATTGTGACCCTAAAACATGTTGTACAATTTATGCACATGTAAAACCATCATATT
>JBCAUI010508028.1:0-12765 GCA_038406195.1 Haplosyllis anthogorgicola | reverse complement strand
ACAATAAAACAGACTGACTATTTTAGAGATATTTAGACAATAGTATAGTTTCAAGATTGCACCGCTACAACGCAACATTACCGGTATCCTGAACAGGAAAGTTGTAATAAGCCTTAATGTGATGAAGTTGAAACATGTCCTCTGGAATTCAATTTCTGAAAACCCTTGGTTTTAAATTCCATGTCGAGCCATGCTTTGTTAAACCAAATTTCTGAATCGTACTTTGTTTTAAAATAACCAATACTAGCCCAGATCAATTAAATACTTCCATGATAATATTAATAATCGGCTAACACAGAAAGAAGAGTAGAACCACAAATATCATGATGTAGCCACGTTATGCTTTATTTCTCTGTCATTACAGAATCTGGAATACTCAGCTGTAAAAAATTGTACTGAGCTCTGCAGAAGGATTCCATGGTTGAAACAGTTGCAGCAGTGCTGCATGAAACTTGGAAGCACGGAATTTTACTAGATCATGATGACTCATGCACGCGCCTTGACCAAGTCTTGCTGAATGATGACCATACGATACTGGTAACTATTCCCATCTAAAGTCCCTTGGTTTTAAATTCCATGTCGAGCATGGTTTTTTTCCCTGGTAAATTGTATAAAAACCTTTAAAGATGTCAAATCCAATTAAGTCAGACAGATGCAAACAATCCCTAGAAAAGGTAACTCGAAGATCAACTCCACGGGAATTGGGAATATGTCAGGTAATTTTATAAGTACCGCAGAGGTAACTGTAGGCGAGTACATTGGTCTACATGAAAAATTAGATTAAACATTAAATTAGATAAAGTTTTATTTAAGGAAACTAAGAAAGTGGTATGGAAATGTTGACTAAATTGGGTAATTTGACTCAATTTAGTAATTAACTAAAATGTAGTAAATGGCCAAATATAATTTACATCAAAAGTAATCATGAAATTGATACTAAAAGTTACAATTGAATTGAATGAACTCAGCATGAAATCCATTTGTTGCGGGACGCTAAACTTTTTAATAGTAATTTCATAATCTGGCAAGAGGTTTGAACCAAATAACTTTTTTCTTCGACATGCAAAAAGTCCTTAAAGGGTTCATGGAATGCAACATTTTGGCCACTGTGTCATTGCTTAGACTGTTGTTTGTACCTAGTTTTTCTTTCTATTTCAGCTTTTTTGGCCACAGCTTTGCTTATTTATCTTCCCTATCTGGCATTGTGCAACACATCATCACAAACGCAAGCCCCCTGGTGGAATTCACCTTGCGGGAGTGGCACAAAAGCCTCCGTGACACCGAGTCCTGCTGACCTGCAGTTTCCCACAACAACCCCTCAACCGTTCTCAGATGTGAGAAGTAAAATTCGAGAAGGTCGACAGCAGATTGTGCGACATATTCAACGTTTGAAGAACAGTTATGTGAGTAACATGTCCTCTACTCAGCAGCAAACAACGAAAAAAAAATTCACAGTAGAATAAACTTCACGGTTGTTTCATTTGAAACAACCAAATAAATAACTTACAATCACAGCTGAGTAAAATGGTTAATTCTCTGTATCTGACAATTATACTTCTGTCAGTCATCAAATGACGTGCTTTTGGCTCCAGTTAATCCTGAGACAATTTATTTTTGTTGAACATGAAATCTAAACGTTTATTACACTTCATAACACTGGACCTTTTCTGATGTTCCTTCCTTAATTTTTCTTTTCATTCGTTAAAAATACCAATTTAATCAGAATATATTTTATGTTATTTGTTTCTTTTACTATTCCACAGGTTGCTGAGAGGAACATTGATGAAGATATAATCCAATTTGAACTAATTAGTGACATTGTAAAATATTCTATTGTATTCTACAGAATTCCTCTGATGAGCGCATGACACACTCCGGGCGGGACTTTCGGAAACTCTTCAAACATACTTAATCTTTTATGCATGTTTTACAATTACTAATTAGGTGATGGATAATATCAACCGCAATATTAGAGGTAAGAATACTAACAATGAAGTCACAGCAGGATCAACGTAGATGGCAAAACACTGTAGCCTTGAAGGCATTTACACTCGCTGCCATCGAAAGATTATGACATTTGGAAAGTGCGGTGACCTCATTTGGATGTATCACCATGTACAGAAAGCGAAACTACAGTGTTCGAAACATTTCTCTTGGATCCAAATTTAGACACAGTAGTTTTTGTGCAACGACATTAACAAATACTTATGGCATTTGGATCTGGTCCTCTTCTAATATTTGGAGAAAAAACCTTAGAATACTCCATAGAGTTTACGGTGATCTTGCTAAAAATGCATGGTACGTAGGTCTTGTTAAGACTTCAACAAATGAATAAAATACCAATTTCAAAATAATTCTAGTTAGAATGGTTGAGGACTAATATTTTAAAGCTTTAAAGTTTCCATTTATTTACACATAATTCATTCCTTGCAGTGTAAACGAAGACTTGGTTTGCAACACTTGATTCTGATTGCTGGAAGCAGATGGATTCTAAATCTTACAAACGTGGCGCAACAAATACGTTCACCTTGTGATCAGGGGCCTACGGTGAGTTCATTAGTCCAATAGTTGTGTAGCAGATCTCAAATTTTCTGTTTTCCGCCCGACGATAAGTAACTATAAACAACAATATGCCGAGATTGGACATTGCCTTTTTCCATCACACAAAATTTTCATAATATGAGAGCATTGCATGGTTTTGACATTTTATTATTTGTATGGTAGTATACATTTCTAAGATGTATGCAGATATCAAAATATTTCAGCATGAAATCCACAGTACTCAAAATAGTTATCCGCCCTGTGCTTCAAAGCCTTTTCGGCAACTTATCGTCACTTATCGTCAGGTGGAAAACAGAAAAATTGAGATCTGCTACGCAACTATTAAACTTAACTTTGAAACGATACATATCTGAATACCGTTACTTGACAGTGGGGTGACACAGATTAGCATATTCTGGAGCTAAGAACGGTTGGATTCTCTGTCTCCTACTGCGTACAGTTTTCTCGTTTGCGATTGAGAGGATATGAATACAGTTGGTGGTGTAACCAGTGTATGCTTTGGGTCTTAATTTGTGATTACAATTGAATCGAATGACAATCACAATCACATCGAATATGTCACGAACAGAAATCCTGTGCTTAGCAAATGGTACTGGCAGAATGACAAATTGGTTAACAAAGTATTAAAAACGATGGTAAATGATTTTAGATAACCTCAACATCTAGTCCAACAGTTCCTGCAGCTCCAACCATAGAAGTTTACAATCTTTTGCGAGACCGGTGCAGAAATTATACGAATTATAAGAATACACGAGACGACATGAGAAGGACAATATACGAGATAAGCATGTCATTCAAAAAAACAGTGGAACACTTATTTCAAATCATTACTCCTCGCAGAACCCGATATAGTCAAACAAGACATCATCATCACACCCGGTAAGTAGATCGATTCAGATATTGAAGATTAAAACTAAACGTCACTATTCCAGTACGACTGAAAGCGATTGACATAAGCCAACTGCGAATGCTTTCAAGTAAAACACGGTGAGCTAGGTAGATTTGTGCCACCACAAAAGAACCCCGTGCCATGAAAGCCAAAAACGACTTGCACTGGTTGGAAGAAATAAATGACAGTAAACAAGCTCCTGTCCAGTAGAAGCAAAATTACTTGCAGAGCTTTCATTTCTGACCTCCTCAGTTTGCAAAATTTCAAAATATTTTATCTGGTGTTTAATATGCTAAAAGGTTAAAATTTATGATTACAAAGTTATTTTTTAATAGTTACAACCGTTGATTGATAATTGAGGCATATTGATTGGCTTATTGAATGCTAATTGTCCACTTAACAATTCCAACTTATTTAACATTTTTAATCAATAATAAAGACAAAACTCACTTTTCAAATAAAGTGCATCCAAGAAAGTAAACAAACAAACAAAACAACAACAACAACAACAACAACAACAACAAAGTGACAAGATGCGTTTCGTTTTAGTTGAGGCATGTCTATTTATTCTGTTGTTGGGATGTAACTTCAGTCAACCGTGTTTTTAAACAAACTATTTATCCGCATACAGATCAAATCCAACAAGATCTGTATCTGGGCACGAGACACGCACGGCACCGAGACGAGAGATACCTGCGACGACGAGACAGGTGTGTCAAATATACAGGGACTTAACCGTAGCAGTCGTATTTGTTGACCAGATTAGGGTAAAGTTTGTTACAATTAGATAAAAATTAATAAGGAAAATTGAGAATTTAAATAATTAGCAACAAACTGTCCAGTTGTTGACAATTGATAAATCGGCACTGTGCCATATTGTGTCCAATGCCATGCACAATGTGAAAATATTTTCCTGCTATCGCCTCAATGTAGGTTTTTCTTATTAAATTCGTTTACCTAATCTACCAAATCTACCAAATTTACCAAATTTTCCAGACATATCAATCGACCTCCTCTATTGCTAAACTTTTGTGTTTGAATTGCAATCAATTTAAATGTAAGATTCTTGGTCATTTTTTGGCAATGAATTTAGTCTTGAACAATATTCCATCATTGGACTGAAATTAGTATTAACCTGAACTGAAAATTGTCTTGAGACAAAAAGCAGTTAAAAAATCAGATAGTTCATGTGTCTGGAAAGTTAGGTAGATTTGGTAGATTGAAATAAGAAAAACCCTCAATCCCATTTTTCTTTATTTTCTTAAAAATTCTGGATTCCGTGTTTTTCAATCTAACGATGATTAAAAATCTCTACCGTCAAATCATAATAATCAATGATAAAAAATTTGCTTTAAAAGTAGGTTCATTTCTGGGGCCACTTGGACCCCTAATTCGGACTTGGAATAACTTTGTTCAAAGGTTTAAAACCGGGATGTAACTGTCATCTGCGCGCTTACTGGTGTATGTGCGTAATAACCTTCAGAGTCTGACTTGCTTTATGTCAGTCTGTAACCGGATTTTTTTTATCCGGTGTTTACAACACAAAATGTCACTGAGCCCACTTTTAGGGATGACAGGTTAAATTTGTGACAACAGTGCTATTGTTTATTAGTAAAGTAGATGTTAACCCCACATCCCTACAAATGGGCTCACTGAAAGTTTGTTATGATTATTATAAACACTGGATAAAATATCCGGATAATCGGATAATCTTTTAGCTGAGACATGCCTAGAAACAGAGTACACTCCATGTGAGTTTAAGATGACAGTTAAATGGACATCCCAAATACTTTTGAAAGCAAGGTAAGCGCTGAAATCTCCACCTAAAATATTTTTTATATTTTGTTAACAGATACAGGAGGAAAATTACAGGAGAGTACGCCACGGTAATATCGTCCTAGATGATATAATTAGACTACAACAAAGCATCCGTCCACTATTGTGCTATTTAAAAATATACATGGCGAATAATGATATCCCATTTGATAATTACGAGGTTAAGAGAACTATCATACCGGTGACTTTTCGAAGTGTGGAAAATAGAACTAAGGGTCGTCACCGCGCTTTTATTATTCTTAAGTCATTGGAATATTACATTCCACATGAAGACCGAGCGTTGTAAACTGGTGAACATTACATAAGATTTGACGACATTGTGTTCAAAGCTTAAAAAGCAGAACTTCAATATGTAACGACTGAAACAAATCCAAATTCCCCTAGTAATCTGGACATATTTAGTCAACTTTATTATTTGTATGTATTTTACCCTTTTTTTCTGTGTTTTCTTTGTTCGGGCATTAATTCGGACTTAAGCTAAGTCTACCTCAGTAAGCCTTACTTTTGTATTGTGTCTTAGTGTTATTTAAAAAGTTATCATATTTGTACTTTATATATTTTATCTTATTCAATGTAAGGTATATTTTGCATTTAGAAGAGGTTGTAACGAGTTTATATTTTACATAAGTTTTATTTCCGTTTAAGTATTAAAATATATTGTTACACAATTTTTTTGAAAAAAGAAGATAATAGACTCAGACTTACTATTATGTATACAGATACTTTATATATACAGAATTGGAGACTAAGGCATATCAGACTCAATTTTGGGTCCCTTATCATTGAAAATTGTACATGTAAAATTACGACAGGGAATGCTATACATGTATACAAAAGTTTACATTAATAAGAGATTGTAAAGTCAAACTAATTATAACATTGTTTCGGTAAACATTTTAAATAATCCAAAAAACCCCCACTTTTATTGTATTTTACGCAATAAAATGTCGCAGAACATTACCTGAAATTGCTTCTATTCAATGAACGTACAGTAGTAGAACCTGTTTTGAGCGGCACCTTTTTTACGGCACACCTGTCTTTTACGGCAGTGTCACTGTGAAATGAATCTTTGTTATCCATGTTTATTTTACCTATTTTGTACAGCATACCTTCCTTAACGACATCTTTGCCCTGAAAAATTAGGGTGCCGCTCAAAATAGGTTCTACTTTAAAAGATTTTCTGGTTGTCACGAAGTCAAGGGGTGAAACTTTCAATGCGAATGGCACGTGCAAGTAAACAGGTTCTTTAAATCTTTCCTGGAAGAAACACGGAAAACAACTCTTAATTTCCCCAAATCAGTCCAGGTGAAGAAATATACATGAACGTCAGCTTAAGACAATTATATGTTTGGTAATACTTATATACAACTACATTCCATGCTGCTGTGCAAATGAAAATACAACATGAAGTTCTATTGTATCAAATTAAGTAATTTTGTTCTTGCGAAACTAAAAAATTTCAAAGTCCCCTCGTGTATTATTCAAATGTCAAATGAACGATAGTAAATGAAAATCTGTAGGTGAACAAACGATGTAAAATTAAAGCATTTACATAATTGATAGAATTTACGACTCTGGAAAATTAAAAGTCAACACTTGCATAACATTACACAGAGTTGCTCTTGAATTTATTCTCTTTTTTTGCTACAAAAAGGTACACATTGAAAAGTGAAATATACCTGAAACGTCTTCCGCTTAAACAGTAAATGTAAAAGTTGAGAGCACTATTGGTGTAATAACACGACCTCATGATGTGGTACGCCACGTAATATCTCGCCGTCTCTAACGCAGTGGCTTGAAAATCCCAAAAGACAATGGCAACCTGTAAAATAGGGACATTTTTATGAAAACTTTCGACATATTTCTTATTATTGAACAACAAAATCATATCCAAACAGATGCAATTTTAGAATAACGCCTTCAGTAAGTTTGTTGCCATGCAGTAGGGTACGAAGCGACTTTACTTGTTTTACTTGTTTTTCGCGCAACTCCTCATTATACTATAAACTTACGTACTAATGATACATTACAACAAAAATATTCATGACAAATTGACAAATTACTCTGGGTATTCGAATAACCATGCAAAACAATAAAGAAATTGTATGTTGAAAATGTTCGAACAAATTTTCCGGATTTGTTAATGGAACAACTTTCCTTATCCAAGTTTGGATTTCAGTCAATTAACTATTCACCTGAAGTAAGTAATAAGGTGAAACTGTGACGAGAAAAGCGAGAGTTATTGCGAGTAACATCATGGTCAGTTGAGTTTCTTGCGAAGATCTGGTTGATGCGATCTTTGCTTGTTGCTGATTGCTTTCTCTCTGAGACGAGGACATCTGGCAAAATGTGAGCGAAAATGTAAATCAAAATATGACGGAGTAAAACTTTTAAGTTAGATGAGTGCATTCTGGAATAATCTGGAATAATTAAGATTAGGCAGTTATACCACTACAAACATTTCTTCTTCATCTGCGTGGGTACAATTAAAAATTTCATTGCTACGTTGGTATCGTAAGCGATCAATTATTAGTACCGAAGTCCCATAACTAGGTGGATTGGGGTTTACGAACAAATGGGTTACAATACTGTTTATCTTCAAGGGTATTACTTTCTTTTAGATGCTTTTAAAAAGCTGTGTTCCGTCTGATCAGACACTATATTTCAGTCGGAACAAAAATAATATGTTTTATTAATATCCTAATTAATGAATGGAGCTTGTTTCAAACGTTGAGATCTCAATTTAATCTGACATGAAAGAATCCTTTGTATAATCAGCGTTTTTCAACATTAAACAACGATCGATCTTAAGATTTGTTCGAAGTTGTATTCATCGCAAGTATTTTGTTCAGGTCACACAGCAAATGCACTGGAGTATTTATCATACTTTACCTGAAAAGGTTTAGAACGAAGAACCCATTGGTGCAATGTATTGAGGTTTTTGTATGAAAACGTTCTCACTACAAGCTTGTTTGTGAATATGGCATGGTCTTGTACCGAATTTGTTTTTTAAGTTTATAAATTAACACACTTTGTTCATTATTACCTCCCGCGTATGCGGAAAGGTAATGTCTTCAGTCGCATTTGTCCGTTTGTCTGGTTGTTTGGGCTACAACTTTTGAACGGTTTGACCTAGGAACTGTATTTTTGCATACAGGCATACAATTATCATATCTTCTTGTTGTAACTTACTACACAACACAGTAACTCCATGTCTTGAATACATGCACTGTAGTGTAAAGAAGGTTGAGACGTGTTCCTTTAACCAGCGGTTTCCACGTATAAACTGATACCACAAAATGCAGATAGAAAGTCGAAAGTTTAGGCGCATTCATCAATACGCTTAGCCTTAATGCTTTTATATGTGTAGCAATAGGGACTATTTAGAAGTAATGTACATGTGACGTACGCCCGCCGCGTACCGTTAAAACCGTGAGCGCCGAGGTTAACTACTCTTCCCAGCCCTATGCTGGGGTGATCCCACTCTAGTGCCCTACTCTAGGGTGTAGCGCTGCTGCCAGCGCAGCTGCAGCCTGCAACAGAATTAGTTAATAATGCAAGGAGGGTGGCAGCTATGGCTGCCGTGCCAACAAATGAGACTTAGACAAAGGTATTAATGATTGAACACCACCTTGGGGGCGGCTGCTCGGGGAACTTAGGACGTGCTGAAGACCCTTCTCCTAGAAGCTCTACTAGTCAAAAGGCATGGCAAGCATGTGCCCATGCTGTTTTATAGTGGGGCGGGGTGACGTCACCCCAAGGGTGATGTCACGATGGTCACATGGTCAATGTAACATTGTTCGGATGATGTCACGTCGAGCATGGCTGGTGCGCATGCACAGTAGAGGTAACCAAAAGAGGGAGCTTAAAATAGACTATACTGGTCCCAGTGGCTGGGCTGTCACCGACAAGGTGTATGCCTGCAGGGCACCATGCCATGCAGGCATGAGCCAGGCAGTTGTCACTGGGTGAGGTGCCAGCTGGGCCTGGTCACGTGACCGGAAGTCGGGAAAAACGGGATGAGGGTGCCCAGCACATCAAATATATACATTACTGGAACAAAGATTAGCTTTATATAATTGTTCTATTTAATGGTTATGTTAATTGCATTATGGGACAAAAGAATAAACGTAGTGTTAATATCAAAAAGTGACATTCAAAAGGTTCGCTTAAGCAGAATGATAATTCACTAGGGGCTTTAGGGGCCTATCAGACGGTCGCCATATTGGTCCCAGTTACTTTAAGTCATTTGGCCCTCTCGAAGAAATTTCTAAACCCTTTACTGATCAGAGACTTGTATAAATGGAACAAGTGTCGCCATCCTTATTTTAGTTCAGGGAAGTACAAACCTTTCCATTGGATATGGTGCTGACGTCCGTAGAGGATGTACCACTGGAGTCAGGAGTCATCAATTTTGACATTTTCTTTCCCTGTCGTTTAATTCCAACTATTATCAGGACATTCATTATTAGAACGGCACTGAATGGTATGGCAAATGAAATGGCGAAAGAAAACCAAACGTAAAAGGTTTCTGATGTACTGTTGCCATTCACGGAATTACAGTTGTTACCTAAAGGTACGAAGTAAAATATGTTTACGGTTTTATACATTCATGGCTCTTCATTTGGAAGACAACAAAAGTTTGTTCGGGTGGAAACATGGCGTCGGCTTCTGTTGTTCGCGAAATGACATATAAATCAAGAACTGTTAACAAACGAAAGAGCAGAGAGCAGCTTAGTAACATTATATTACTACAAAGCTTATACATTTTAGATCTTATCCTGAAGATGCTAAATATTTTATCTTTAAGTCAGTGTCTTGCTTTCGTTTGAGTCACCCTAAAATAACTGAGACCCTGATTCCGGAAATACTGAGATTACAAATCTTACCTTCAAATAGTTTTGCCGTAAATATGATAGGTACATTGTATACTACGCAGAAAATCGTTATTAATGAGATGACAATTTTGGCTTTTCTTGTTGTGTTGAGTGTGGATGCCTTGTGAGGAACCAAGATCGCTGTGGTTCTGTCGAGCGTCATCGCGCAAGTATTGTAGTTGCCTATCTGACTGGCCGCTAGCACCATGTATGTGGTGACTTTACAAGCAATCTCACTGGCATTATGTGAGAGATATACATAACCTGTAAGAAGTGAATGAATGAAAATGACACTTACAGTTCTGAACAAAAATAAAAGTTAACAGTTGTCAAGCAAAAGATAAATAAACTGTTGTTACTGAGTGACTAGAAAAGACATCTGTCGTAGATTCAAAACAAATGAATTTCTGTGCAAAGTTATGAATTTGAAATCGCAACAGTTAGGCTAATGTTACGTAGGCTATCGTTGGCGATTACATAACTCTAAACTTCTCCGATAATTGACGTAAAATCGGCTAATGTAACTGCAGGTTTAGACGTTACTGTAACAACCCGTAGACGGAAGATGGTTTCTTCCATGGAATTTGTCGCATAAACTGTGCGCCGACGAAACGCCACTTACCTTCCAATACCAACCAAGCAAAACCAGCAATAAACAAGAGAATATTATCTGTAACTGATAAATACGCCATGTAAATACAGATGGATAGTCGACGATTTTTACGATTCATCATAATAATAACAGACAAAATGCTACCAGGAATTCCGATAATTAAGATAATTAAAATCCAGTATCTGTGAATTAAAGCTCCTGTCTCGTACAAATCGTAAACGTTACTATCCATTGGTCTTTCTGAGCTGTTGACAGAAGAAGTACTGGTGTCTTCGCTATGTACATTATTATAAATGTTACTGTAAAATTCCGTTACAGTATTGTCCTCCATGACCAGGTTCTTGATCGGCAAAGTGCAAAAACCCCCCCAAAAATCAATTACAGTTAATTGTACCTTTGTGAAATATCAGGCACAAATAAGTGATCTTCCTTCATGACCAAGTTCTTGATCAACAAAATGCACAAAAGAACCCCCAAAAAGCCAATTACACAAAGTTAATTGTACCTTTGCGAAATATCAGGCACAAGTACAAGTACAATAACGCAAGTGATCGGTTCAACGAAAACTCAGGGCGAAAACGAATCAGCGAAAGCAGCTTTGGCAGAAACATCCTGAATAATGTGCTCATTTCCTTAAAATTATGGCAGTTCATTTTACTAATGGATTGGACTGTTGTTGACTTTAGACTGTTAAACTTCCTCATAGTATTTTTCTGTACTTTTACTCTTGTTTGAGCTACAATTAATCTAAAGTAGTTGTGTACGTTGTGTCACCCAACACTAAACATGAAGTTTAACCTGTAAGATTAACTTACTATTCGTCATTGTTTTCAGGCATGAAAAGGTGCAAATTCTCTGGCCTATGTTTCCTAAAATTGAGAACATATCGACTTTGAGCACGGTTGAAATTGGTCGGCAGGATTTTATTTGCGTTGTAACAAAAATAAATTGATAGCATGGCAATTGTACAGTTTCCTTGTAAGGTTAAAAAAAAGAGTGGTCAGCATGACTAAAGTATTAAAACCCAGATCACCTGATTTTTAGGTTGTTTAGAATAAAAAGTACATAAATGCACATGCAAATAGCCATCTGACCGCACATTTCCTTGACAATTTTATTGCGACGAAACTTTTGGGAGTCATCCACAGATAATTAATTAGGACATAACCTAAAACGATCTAAGATGTTTAAAATTGGAGGCATATCTTACGTGTAACCTGTTCTTATCTTGTATTAATATCCTGTTCTTATTTTGCGCTTGCTACATCTGCTAGTTTACTTAATCACAGCAATTTGGAAAGTTTAGGGAAACGCAATAAATCACTGTTTACAGCATAATGAACGAAGGCAAATGTTAACGGCACCTGTGTGGTGTAATAACTCTGGGTCAATAGAACACAATCAGAGAGTATAGGGCCACTAGAGTGGGACTCCTGATTGGCTAACAGGCCCTCTTAGCCAATCAGGAGTCCCACCATAGTGGTCCCTAATTAAAAAAGTTACTCCATAGTTTTTGGGATCACTATGGAGTAAAAAGCAGGTGGTTTTACTCCATAGTGATCCCAAAATTTGCATATGTAATACACATTTTATGAAAACACCTGTCTCTTTGTTACAAAATAAAACCACAATGAATAATGTCCCTTTGTATTATTCAATGTGTTTGAAAAAACATCTGTCTATTGTTAAAAATCATAATACTACCTGATCAACTCAATTAGTGAACTTGAAATATTTATTAAATCCTTATTTGTGCACATGAAAGTGTAAAATATCCAATGTAATGAAATATTTTAGTTAAAATATGTGAGTGATATAGTCATTTTGTACTGCTTTCATTCTATCAAATTATAGTTAAAAAATATTATTACACAGTATCTGCTTCCATTTTACCAGTCACTTTGTGGATAAATTTGCAAGTTCCAGCACATTCACCACAACTTTTGCTTTTGTCAACCCATACAAGTGTAGTAGAACAGTCAACCTTC
>JBCAUI010508017.1:0-12766 GCA_038406195.1 Haplosyllis anthogorgicola | reverse complement strand
AGAGTCATCGTAACGCCTCGGGTTAGTGTTATCTGTACCGCAACGCACAACCATAACATAACCCCACGACAGTAATGTTAGGTCAAGTGTGAACCAAAGGACTTCCCCATTTCTTCTGAAGCGACAAAAGGCGCAGTTGATACGAGTGCAAAGCCGACCGTATATTTTGTGTATAGTACAAAAATTTGACGAGAAATATTCGAATTTCTTGTGATCAAGTTATTATCCGAAATGCTTCTAGCCTGCAGGCTGTTTCTGTCAATACAAATTCACCTCTGCAAGAGACGCACTTAAATTCAAGCATTTAGAGTTTTCCATGCAAGTTTAATATGTTCTTAACCTCTGATGTTTTCTCCCGAGAACCTGAATATAAAGTACCTTGTAAGGTTGTGAATAACATTACCATTTCATTGCGACAAAATCGATTTAGTCCCCCGTTTTATTTGAAGTAAAGATAGTGCGATTTAGTCCCCCGTTTTATTCGAAGTAAAGATAGTACAGGGGTATTCTGAACGGAAGCTTCGATTCCCTTTTATTACAGTCACCGATAGGATAGCAGGCCGCAATCCCATACTCTCTAAGAAAACCGTATTCGTTCGCCGAGTACACTCGTAATTTAGGTAAATAAATTATTCACACATTGCGTGAGTGAACAACCTCTCTTGAGCCAAGAACCAGCTAAATTTGCTCCATCTGATCATGTCCAAATATTCAGAATACCAAACCAGCTATCTAATTAACCAATTCATCATAAATTAAATCACCCAAGCCTACTGTCGTGGCATCGCGTTTGAGATTGTAAACTTGTACTTCTCGACTACGATAAAAAGTCTTGGCTAGTATCTTCTTGCATGATGCTATGCCCCAGAGCTCCAGCAGGTTGTCTCCTGCGACTCATCTTGCATTGTCTGGTGTCTAGTACTCAATTGTCTCACGACATTCCCTTTTCTTTCATGCAATCAGGAGGATACCAGCGGATCCCAACATTACATGTTGGTTGGTATGAAGAGTGTATTCAACCATAAACTGTTTACGTCGATTCGGAGTCATGGCTTAGGCTTATTTTTTTCATCATTTGGATTACATTGCATGGTCAGGATTTTCAAAGTGCGGCGATCGGAAAAAAAAATTGAACTTGGTCTCTAAAAAGCAAAACTGTTCATAAAAATGAATAAAATTAATATTTCCTCGATCGACTTTTAACGGATCAATGTCTGACAGCTTGAAGACTACCATATTCTGCCATATGAGTTTTTTTTTTTTTTTTTTTTGAAATCCCGGTTTCAAAGTGCGGCGGGTAATGTAATCCAAACAATTAAATAAAAAAAGCGCCATCAGGCAAGTTGAAAACCGAGTAACCGTACCGAGTCACGAAAAACTGCGAAATTGTCAGCGTTGCCACAGTGTTCAAAATAGGGCCAGTCCGTCGGACAATGACTGGCTGAAATTGCTTCGGTCTGACTGGTTTTAAAATCCGTCAGATAATTTTACAATTAAAATATTAGATCAAATGATGTATTTGCAGTGACCAGCTATTGTTCGGACTGGTTTCGATACTTATTTCGAACACTGGTTGCGCTTGGTTACAAGGTTATTATGCTAAGCCGTTCCATTTATAAATACTATCCTCCATAAATTGTCCTAATATCTCAAATGTTCAATAAAAACCATCGAAATTTGCTTGCAAAATATTAATTGTTGTGTTAATTACGTGAAGACATGGTTCAGTCATTCTTTATGGTCAGGGTAGAGTCGGAATTGTCAGGGAATTTTGAAGTGACTGAAGAGTGGCAACCCTGTCTAAGATTCTTCGTAATTGGCAGAGATAATGTCGCCGAGGAGGCAGAGGTGAAATCTGGTGTTCAATTCTTTTCAGAGGTACAAGATGACGTAAAACGTGTAACTTGTCCTCACTTCTTTATTCGTCTTGAAGGAGATATTTTCGTCATAAGCTCTGACTGAGTACACTCTATAAATCAACCAGTTTTCTGTAAAACCCTCAACTTTTACCAATATTGCAGCAGTTGCGTTTATTGGCTCATTTGGCATATATGCCTAGGGGCCTATAGAATCATGAAGTGTCCGTCATCCATTGTCGTCATCGTCGTCGTCCTGCATTGTCATCATCTGTGCACAGTCATCCTGAGCACACTATTGATCATAGAGACTTCATATCTTACACACATATGCACCTATGCCCCATCTCAAAGCCTAGCAAAAATTATGTTGCTATGACCATTATTCTCAAATTGGCAGCCATATATTGTATTTTTCTTTGAACCTTATTCCTTGACACACAGTTAAAGTCATATGTATCTACATACCCTCTTTATTTCCTATAAACATTATATTGATGCCACTTTTTTCTAGCTTGGCAGCCATATTTGTACTTTTTTCATTGAGCACATTGGAGATTTGATCCTGGACACTTTGTATCCTTGTGATATTATACCTTAAATTGTCTAAGTATTATGATAATGCCAAATGAGCTTAGGTCCATCTGGACCTATTTTTTCAGTATACATTCAAGTTTAAAGATAAGGATTATTGGAGACACAAAAAAAAATAAAATAAAAAATAAACTTTAAAAGTGTCAGGCCCTGCAACCGAAAAATCCACCCAAGCAGTGGTCTTGTGACTTAAATCCAAATGACTGGCTCACAGCGTGTCTTTGGATTTTGATCCCGGAAAACTGACGAACGCCAAATGCAAAAGAAAGAAGAAATAGAACGTAGATTTAAAAAAATCAACGGCGGCGTTACGTTCGCCACTGAGGTGGAATCTGGTGATTTCAATATTCCTCTTACACGTACAAGTTGACGGATAACTTGACCTCTCTAATGTTACGAGTAAATAGCTTATGTTTAGAGTGTCCACCGTACGGGTCAGTAGTGATCAGAACGGTAGTGAGGTTTCTGTCGCATTACTGACAATGTTCTGGCTTTCTTCAATAAATTCATTGGCGGATCCAGGGGGAGGGGGACGTTAGGGGTGAGTCCACCCCGTACAGCCCTAATTTTCTTAGTTTTCATGCAGTTTTTGGTGATTTTTACGCAAAAAGTGGGTAAAAATTGGGGCGTCTCTAAAGTTGGCACACCCACTCTTCGAGAAATCTTGGATCCGCCAATGAAATCTGTGTGGGTCATGTCTAATTGTGGCCGAATAGACAATGAGAATCGCCTGAAAGCAAGTGATCTGGGTTCGACTCCCAAGTATTCTTGGTAGAGATGTTGGGCAAATCTCAATAAATCACTACCCAACAACACCAGGATGTAAAATTGGTACCAGCAACTGAAGGAAAGATACGTTCAAGTGAACCAGCCCTGTGGGATGTGGGTTCTTCATGTTCTCATCACATCAATGTGACTGGAGACAACAAGGTTGGTTGAAGTGCCTTCTTGAAAATTATGTACAGTAAAACCTGGGCGTACTCCCCATTGGGTGAACTCCTGTCATCCACATACCGTGCTTCAATCACCAATCTATTGGGTGTACCTACTGCTATCCACGTACTGTTTTCATTTCAAAAGTGGGTAGTTCGCCCAATGCAAATTTCACTGTATTTCAAATTAAAATGTTATTACCTTTTCAATGGAAAACGATTGCATTATACAAATTCGAGTATTTACGGTTCGAATCACTAACCGAAGGTGTGATGTGAGCCCTATAGTGGGAGCCTGCATGTTTATGTTATCATCTGACAAAATGTTATCCCGATAAACCACGACGAACGGCGATTAGGCTGATTTGTTTTGGGTTTTATTTGATCAACGTGGCAATGTCTTACAATTATATTAAAGGACTAGCCAGTCTGATATGCTGACTGCTGGGTGAGCGTAGACAGGTTGAAATCAAGGAGCAAGGCACAGACTGCCGAGACAATGGTGTAAAATTGGTACCAGCAAAATGGTGAAAGTTAAAAGTTTATGGCTCCCTCGAGGGATAACTCACAAAAGGGTTGGGATAGTTCAAGTAACACCTGAATAAAAAGTTAAAATGTGTAAACCACATTTGACGCACAAGTGCGTGAAAACAGCAAGCAAGCTAACAGAGCTCGAACTAGTGACTCGCCCAGTCCAAATTTCGACCTGAAATTGTCTCGGAAACCCAAGATTTCCCCCAGGTTTCCCTGCAGGGCAAGTCAACATTCTTTGTTCAAATTTGGAATGAGACGAACTCGAGAAAACAGGAATATTTCTCGCTGGTGTCAAAAGATGAGTACAAAATCAGGGCCACCTTGACTCGCTTCTGGTAACCAGTTCCAAACACTAGGCTGCCCTGGGATTTTTCACTATTTCGAGCCCTGAAACTAACTTTTAAATACGAAGATGGAAAGTTATTTACTGTCATGTTATATTACCGCAATCTACTGCAACAAAAAGGCAATTTCCCTGATTCCAAGAATCGTAATAACATTTCCAAGAAGTGCGAACGTTATTCAGCCAATGACCTTAACTAGATTAAATTCATGACCAAATAAATAATAATAAAACATTTGTGTGAAGCAGATGACATATAAATCAATAGTTTTTATGCTAAAGTGACGTATTGCAGTGTAAGGTTGAAGGAAATTAATTGACATTTACGTAAATGAGTTGAAAGATATTTTAACCGGTTTTGATCTTATTGATGTTTGTGTCGACTTTTTAAAATGTCTTGCTGACTTGGCAGAATCCATTCAGAAAAATAAATTCTAAAAAATAAAAGCCTTTGGAAATTAATAGTCAAGAAACTAGGTAATGAACTAAATTGTGTGGTCACTGTTTTTGATCAGTTGGACCGTATGGCGAGGCAGGTTGTAAATGACAGGCGCTATTTGATTGTGGAACTGTCAGTTTGATTGTAATAATCAAGGAGTAGGTAGAAGAAAATGAAAACGAGAATTATCCTGGCGGCTGAAGAGTCTATCGCAAGAAGAGTGAACAGGTTTGAACAGAGTTCACAGCCATGCACCCTGACCTTTCCCACCTGGTTCCCTGTGTTTTTTTGAGCTCATGGACGTTTTAGGTTACCCATCATGGAAGTCTAGCGACGCATGCGCGATGAGGGAGGCATTGTACAACGGTCAGTCTGTAAATGACGTCAAAGAAGGTTCCACAACGTGACATAACAACTTGTTGTAACGAAATTTGTGGTCAATTTTAATGCCCAGGACCCCTAAGTGTTATCGAATTTCACAGACAGCTCAGAGATCAAAGTTAAAAGTTTCAAAAGATGCGCTGGCTGCAAACATGTTCTTTCGCTTGTAACATTTTCCGCGCACTTGCACTGCAGACTTAAAACGGCTGCACTTACCTGCCTTACAGCCAGCAATAAAAGTAATAAAGTGCGCACTCTGAGAACAGGATGGTTTTACACTCACGCTTGGCAGCTTTTCCTCTACTACGAGGAGCAAGACCTTTCGATTTGCAAGGAGTATTTTTGGTTCTCCTCCCGAGATCTGAAGCTCTGAAAACGGATTTATTCCGTGCCGTTTGTACTGCCATGTTTGATGTCGCCCGCCATGTTAGCGATGTGCGGTGACACGTTTTACGCCACTTTGTACGCATGAACGGAACTAAGGTAGAATCACCAGAATCACCAGAGTTTACCTCACAACAAACGTAACGCCACCGAATTTTATCCGCTACAATAGGGTGATTTAATTATTCGGCAAGTGATTCGTTAGGATTCTCCATAACGCAGAATCTGGTGATCCATAGATTCAGCTGCACTACGTTACTATTAAGTGATGTTATCGGGTTTAAAGTTAGAACTTAGAATCTGGTCATTTCACGATATGTGTTCTGAAGCGTACAACGCGACGTAAGAATCGTGCAATTCACCCTCTTTGTAGTTAACGTCTACCACTGTGTTTGATGTAGAGTTCTCTCATGCCACATTGCATTCCAAGAAATACCATTTATTCGAGAATTTTGGAAGTTGTAGCCAGATCGTTCAATCTTGTTTTAGCCTCTTTGGCAAAATCCATGCAATAAAGATTTGTTTACTGTCATCATCGTTCTGGGCATCACAGACGTCACGTTACTTTGACCTACATCCTCTATTTGGCTCATACCATTGTAGGTATGTAATTGACCATAAATTTCTGCTAGAGTCGTTAAGTTACTATTCCGTTGTAGTGAGGACAATATTAGTTTACAGGCATTCTGTGTCAAAAGCAGAGGATTGATATCCACACTATCATTTAACCCAAGTAAGATCCGGTCCTAATTGTAGTGTAGTTTACGGTTGATGGTACTTATTGTCGAACGCAGACGGAATCACAGGATCGATACCTGCGACAGGTACGCTGGTCTCTCTGCTGGCGTGATTTGTGGACTTGCATTGATCTGTGATTACAGACAATAGACCGCATGACCCACATCTGTACATGATGTATGGACGTTACATGTACGGCTTTTTTGCTGCCCAAGCAGCACAGAAGTGTTTAGTAAGGTCTTCTTGTCGACTGTTTTAGGTCGGATTAGTGATACTGTTTAATTTTGCATAGCTTGCGCAAATGCACCGAATCGTAGTGACAACTGTGCTAAAACAAAGTGGGTTCCTAAATCCGCGCTTAGGCTTTCTTTTTTAAGCATTTGGATTACATTGCACTGGCAGGATTTTCAAAGTGCGGCGACCGGAAAAAAATAAAATAAAAATCCACGAATTGCCAGTTTATGCAAATTAATTGGATCAAAGGTCACTCGGAAGCAAGTGCTAGTTTTGAGGGTGTTTGGTGGCAAAATAGTGCCAACTTCTAACTTCAATTCTCTGAAAATAATACCACCAAATAACTATATTGGAACATAATTAGACAGTTTGGGTCAGAATCTACAATTATCAGTGATTTTTATATAAAATTGAACAAAGGAAGTGGTTAAAATTGGCCCATTAAAATGCCCATGTTTTGTCTATGGACCTCCAGTTGACCTTTGACCTGGCTCAAAATTACCCAGCCAAACAGTGTTGACTGGCGATTCATCTATTGAACTTTGCCCCTAAAAAACCCAACTTCACAAGTATAAATAAAATTTTGATTTTGCTCAATTGGCTTTCGATGGATTATGTCCGAGATGACCATATTTTGCTGTGTGCAACATATTTCAGCTGCCAAATGAGGGTTTTGGTTTTTTTTTGAAATCCTGATTTTAAAGTGCGGCGGCAAATGTACTCCAAACAATTAAATAAAAAAAGCCTTACGTTGCACAAACCCTCTGATTCACCTATTGATGACTGAAGCCGCAGAATCTTTGAAAAACTTTTTTTTTATTCTTGTCACAACTATTTCTTTCAAACTAAATCTGTTTTATGATAAAACGCTTTAGATTTGATTGTTTAGACACCACTGATCCCACCTCTTCAAATAGAATGCGTTGTTGATGTTATTGTCTCTGTTTGGCAAACGCACAGATCGATTTGTCCAGTCTATGAGACGCGTGTAACGATTGTACCTATCTTGGCTCGAGACACCAATGCACCAATACATACTAAACAATACCATATTACAGTATAGTATTGTATTTAAAAACTTTGCACCGACGGAATGTAAAATAATAAATAAATAATATTTTGTTTGTGCTAGTACAGTACGGAAAATGTGATTGTTGCAGAAAAAAATCAATAATAATTATTGCTGCTTGAGAAACAGGCAGTTAAGTGATGGACTTTCTTTAGTATGATTCAAAACTACCACCAAAGACGTGACGTCGTGACGTCATGACGCATAACCTTGGATACTGCACTAAAAGTAGCTACCATCACCATGTCTAATTTATGGTTATTTATTCACAATAAGGCCAGACACTTTTTGTTTTGTTGCATTACGTTTCCCGCTCCTCTAGAAATCATGAATTGAATCAGAGACCAAATAAAACAGGATTCTGGCTTTCCATCGCCTTGTTAAACATTGTGTGGAAAAATTACATTCTAAATTGACGAATTGAAATTAAGAATACAAAAATGTACAGCAAAGTCAATTTTTAAGTTTTTTTTCTTTTCTCCTATTGCCACTCTTAAAACTTTAACCCCTATAAACGTAATCCAACAAATATAAAAGGCTTAATGTCTGTACAAAGTGAAACATGTCGTAACGTATCTGCGTGCTTCGTCGTGAGGGTTTGTTACTGTTACGTAGTTGAAGCTGTGAATGAAGCTGCAGCTGTTCGTTCTGCGCCAGAGTCTCACGCGAGTGTTTATACGAGACAGAAACCTCCTCAGTAATAAAGACAAAGAAAACTTGATAAAAAGCCTAACAATATCTGAGACGTTTTGTCGGTTAAACTTGCAAACACCGTCAGGTGATTTTTGTTGTAATTTCAGGTATAAAAAATGCGTAACGTGGCAGTCTAAGACGTGACATAGAAACAAAACGTCACGTAACAGAAATATAGTAACGTCTTGACGTGACGTCTTTAAATGTAAGACGTTAATGTGACGTAACGATAAGTAGAATAAAAATGCAGCGTTACCTAACGTGGAAATACAATGACGTAATGACGCAAAATCAAGACTTAACATGGTGTCTTCACGTTGGGTAACGCTAGGTAGACTAAAAACGTAACGAATTGCAAAGTGACGTGACGTTTCAGACGTAGGGCGCAACAAGAAAACTTAACATTTTTGTTTTTGAAAGTTTTTGTTGAAGCACGGTCCATTTGTGGGGCTACTGATTACCTCTGTTTTGGACATCGTGTGACCGTCCCCATGGGTTTTAAATGCCGGTTGGATCTCTCGCCTGTACTCTTACTTGCTTGCATGCGGTGATCCCGAAGGTCACACCTGGTGTGACACCTGCCTTTTCCATCAATAGAGGTGGACACTGTATAAGCGTGTACACGGCACGGCATGGCTGGCTGGGCTCAACATAATATTAAATAGTACATGTAATGGGTAGTTCAATAGTTCAGCTGTAAATGACCATCACATGTTGTTACACAAACGTGGCGTTGGCTTAATGAAGCGATAATGAACTACATGACGTGAGATTAATCCGCAGGAAATCACACAATGCCCGTTTAATCTGCGCGTCACTCAGCGCTCAGTGCTCCCGAGGTCGTCACCTCGTGTCACTATTACGTTCAGTTGGCACCACGGAAATTATTTGGGTCTGACATGCACAATAATATCTTTGTAAGTCAGTGTTCAACATTAATGTCACTGATGGTCAAGGACGTCGCTACAGCATGAAGGAGTTGAGCAAAAGCCTAGCAAATTACCGTACTTCCTCTAATTATGGCACCGTTAGGGGATACCTAAATTAAAAGCCTACATTAGCGTTTTTGATTGTCGCAAACATCAAATCTTGTGCATTTTACACCTGGCAAAACCTTATGTAATGAAGGTCAACAATAAGATATCTTTCCCTTAGTAAAAATGACACTTGGTCACAAGAAAACATTTGCTTTTTGCATTGCTGCAGAGAAATAATTAATTGGTTTTGTTCCAAAAAGAGGGGGTGCCATGATTAGAAGCTAGGTTACGTTATGCCGCTGCCGGTTTGGGCAAAGCTACACAGAGCATGCTACACAGCGACGGATCGGGGGGGGGTCCTGGAAACCTGCCCCCCCCCCACAGCCCCCAGTTTTGGGGCCCAACTTTGGGGCCCTAGCACCTCAAAACACTACATTAGGTTATATTTTGCAAAATTTTTCAGCCTCGCTTTGCTTGGCATAATATCTAACAATTATCTTTCTAAAAATTTTCCAGCCTCGCTGTGCTCGGCATCATTTTCATTACAATGTCTCCATGCTTCCCTCTAGCCCACAGTTTTGGGGCCCAAGCACCTCAAAACACTAAAATTTGACTGTAAGTTGCAAAAATTTTTAGCCTCACTTTGCTCAGCATTATATTTGAACATTTATTTTCTGAAAATTTGCCTGTCTCACTGCACTTGGCATCATTTCATTACAATGTCTCCAATTAAACATAAAAAGGGCTTCTGGGGCCCCACCCTGTTACTTGCTTGCTGTGCTTGCGCGACCGCTTCACTCCAGCGGCAAACATCGGCACTTGACAAGTTGGGCCCCCCCCCTTTACCAAATCCTGGATCCGCCCCTGCTTTGTAAGCGACATATCCATCTACGTGCTACTCAATGACGGTATCTACCTTCCTACATAAATTTACTTCATTGCAAGTTTTTCGTCTCATTTACATGTTAGTTATTTGGACAGATTTACCAATAAGATATGGGAAAGTACCACTGGAATAAGATGGTGAGATGTCAATTTTTTTTGCAGTTAAGTGCATATTTCTACTACCGAAGACAGGCGTGCGGTAAATGGAACTGTTTATTTTCTTTACAAACAAAAATGATACTCATGTTTAATACTACACTATCTTATCTTAATGCACCCGTTAAATGCATCATTTATGCGGAACCGATAAGAGTAATTAGATGCTTTATTTGTGTAGATTGTGCTTTTACTTCAAACAGTTGCGCACAGGCCAAAGCAAATGATTTGACCACAGTTATGAAGAGGGAACTGGTCTCAATTAACGCTTTAAAAGAGCGCGTACGTTTTGGTAGGAACTAGTTGGTAGTTCCTGCTCACAACCCTTTCTCAGTACACTGACACTGGTACCCATGCTTTGGAGAACTAGATTTTTGCGCCAGGCATCGTCAATTCTCATCGTCTCCACAGCTGTACAGAGAGATACTACACTACAGTAGTGTAGTATCTCTGGTACAGATATGAAAGGGCACCCGTCGCTTGCCAAATTGCAAAGATCCCACCCATTCTTGTACTGCCTAGCTTTTAATTTAATAACAAGTAATTTTGGTTAACAAAATTAACTTCCTTGGAAGTAGCAAAGCACCTGTGATGTTTTTATTGTTTACTGTGTGGCCTGAAGGGCTGCAATACGCGTTTATTTGTGTCACATGTGCATATCATGGTATTTATGTGTTACAGGAAGGAAGTACACGATAATAATAGCATCCTGATTGCTGCCCTAATTACTGCGACAATCCGGCTTCATGGACATGATGAGGCAATTAGGGATGAATAAGGACAGAAACCAAATTCGGAAAATTTATGAAAACTACATGCATGCTTTTAAAAAAATTGTAAGAAGGGTGGCAAACTGCCCGCTAACACCCACAGACAGTTTACTCTCGTATTGAGCGAAAGCGGCTGAAAATCTTAAGTGATTCAGAGGATCATATGGACATTGGTGCACGAAATTTTTTAAAGAAAAGAAAATCTGCAAACGGGTGTATTGTAATTGACGATATTGCCATCATGAATGATTTTATGGCAAGATAGATTGCTTCGTTCGATTTTTTTTGTTCCGAATTATATTTAGAATTTCAGTTAAAAGAAGGTGAAAAACGAACAGAATGGACAGGACAGAACGAAGCTTTCGCGAAAAATATCGTTAGCTTGCGATTTGAAGAAAGCTGTAAAGCTAAAATAAATGGCTGAATTCTTGCAATGCGTGCATTTAGTGTAAAATGCGAAGCAGATTTGCTTCAGCATGGCCCATGGGTGCTACTTGTTATGTTGTAAACAGGAAGATTTAACATTATCGCAGCTTCACAGAAGTGACAGCAGTAAGGACCAGAAGCACCAATAACACTGATCTTGCATTCGACAGCTGTTTTGGGACGTTACACCAGACAGGCTGTTCCTGCAATCTTTCTCGTGCAGCAAGCGACCCCTGATCCCTTCTGTTGCACCTTCTTTTTCACTGTCTTGTCCCTCCTTGGATTCGGCGACCCCACTTCTTCAGCCGCACACAGGCTTTAGTAGTCTCCGTTGGCTTGCGCAGGCAAGTTCGAAATTATTTTACATTCTATCAACATGGATGATGCTGTCGGACTAATATTAATACTAGACAAATGAACATGTCTAAGCTAGCGTAAATTGAAAAATAATCATGGACATTTCTTATTGAAGTTTGATTGTGTGACCCACATTTGATCGGACAATGTGAATTATTGAATTAAATCTCGGGTCACTGAAGTATTTCAGTGGCATACAGTAAGATTATGATAAATGAACTTTGAGTCTGGCTAAGGGTTTTTTGTTGCAGAGTCGTCATTTGGTCATATTCCAAGACTTCCAAAGGGTTCACTAGAATGGCATAAATTACATATTCTGTCGGAACATGGTAAAGATGAAGGTAACAGGTCCAAAGGCAATGACGGGTGGGCAGAGTTTGTTGAATTGCATGTTTAGATCGGGCAAACTTCGGAACAGCTTTTTCATATTCAAATAATACTTTTGTTCGGTCTTTTCATTTTCCAAGCCTTTATAACGAAAAGTATAAAATGTTGCGTCAGATATGGCAGGATTTTCATTGTGAACTGCAGTAGGCGTGGATGCTACTCACGTTTTTACAAGAAAGGGAGCCATTTGCGCTGTGGAAATAGGTCCATTATAGGCGAAAGAAATAGTAGGCTATTATGTAACGGGCGCTTCTGTGCATCCCACAGTGAAAGATGATCCTTCACCATTTATGGCTTGGCTCCAGACAAATTTACAAGCTGCCAAATTGACAACACAGACAGTCATTCTGACTTTTTGTAAAAGAAGAAAACAAGGACCACGGGTCATATGCTTAGGCTTTAGCTTTCGTTTTTGTCGTCCTGATAGAATTATATACCGTATATTGCCTAATTAACGCGCATATCCCAATTAACGCACACCCCCCTTTTTTCTGGCTTATTTATGGAACTTTATGCAAACATCGACTATGGACGTTTAGTCTGTAATGCAAAAAATCTTGTAATTTATCATACTTTTTCACTAAAACTACTACCTACTGTGTAGACTGATA